>JASTWF010000620.1:0-279242 GCA_030390025.1 Squalus acanthias | reverse complement strand
AGAGAGGCAGAGTCCCAGAAAGAGGCAGAGTCCCAGAAAGAGGCAGAGTCCCAGAAAGAGGCAGAGTCCCAGAAAGAGGCAGAGTCCCAGAAAGAGGCAGAGTCCCAGAAAGAGGCAGAGTCCCAGAAAGAGGCAGAGTCCCAGAAAGAGGCAGAGTCCCAGAAAGAGGCAGAGTCCCAGAAAGAGGCAGAGTCCCAGAAAGAGGCAGAGTCCCAGAAAGAGGCAGAGTCCCAGAAAGAGGCAGAGTCCCAGAAAGAGGCAGAGTCCCAGAAAGAGGCAGAGTCCCAGAAAGAGGCAGAGTCCCAGAAAGAGGCAGAGTCCCAGAAAGAGGCAGAGTCCCAGAAAGAGGCAGAGTCCCAGAAAGAGGCAGAGTCCCAGAAAGAGGCAGAGTCCCAGAAAGAGGCAGAGTCCCAGAAAGAGGCAGAGTCCCAGAAAGAGGCAGAGTCCCAGAAAGAGGCAGAGTCCCAGAAAGAGGCAGAGTCCCAGAAAGAGGCAGAGTCCCAGAAAGAGGCAGAGTCCCAGAAAGAGGCAGAGTCCCAGAAAGAGGCAGAGTCCCAGAAAGAGGCAGAGTCCCAGAAAGAGGCAGAGTCCCAGAAAGAGGCAGAGTCCCAGAAAGAGGCAGAGTCCCAGAAAGAGGCAGAGTCCCAGAAAGAGGCAGAGTCCCAGAAAGAGGCAGAGTCCCAGAAAGAGGCAGAGTCCCAGAAAGAGGCAGAGTCCCAGAAAGAGGCAGAGTCCCAGAAAGAGGCAGAGTCCCAGAAAGAGGCAGAGTCCCAGAAGAGGCAGAGTCCCAGAAAGAGGCAGAGTCCCAGAAAGAGGCAGAGTCCCAGAAAGAGGCAGAGTCCCAGAAAGAGGCAGAGTCCCAGAAAGAGGCAGAGTCCCAGAAAGAGGCAGAGTCCCAGAAAGAGGCAGAGTCCCAGAAAGAGGCAGAGTCCCAGAAAGAGGCAGAGTCCCAGAAAGAGGCAGAGTCCCAGAAAGAGGCAGAGTCCAGAAAGAGGCAGAGTCCCAGAAAGAGGCAGAGTCCCAGAAAGAGGCAGAGTCCCAGAAAGAGGCAGAGTCCCAGAAAGAGGCAGAGTCCCAGAAAGAGGCAGAGTCCCAGAAAGAGGCAGAGTCCCAGAAAGAGGCAGAGTCCCAGAAAGAGGCAGAGTCCCAGAAAGAGGCAGAGTCCCAGAAAGAGGCAGAGTCCCAGAAAGAGGCAGAGTCCCAGAAAGAGGCAGAGTCCCAGAAAGAGGCAGAGTCCCAGAAAGAGGCAGAGTCCCAGAAAGAGGCAGAGTCCCAGAAAGAGGCAGAGTCCCAGAAGAGGCAGAGTCCCAGAAAGAGGCAGAGTCCCAGAAAGAGGCAGAGTCCCAGAAAGAGGCAGAGTCCCAGAAAGAGGCAGAGTCCCAGAAAGAGGCAGAGTCCCAGAAAGAGGCAGAGTCCCAGAAAGAGGCAGAGTCCCAGAAAGAGGCAGAGTCCCAGAAAGAGGCAGAGTCCCAGAAGAGGCAGAGTCCCAGAAAGAGGCAGAGTCCCAGAAAGAGGCAGAGTCCCAGAAAGAGGCAGAGTCCCAGAAAGAGGCAGAGTCCCAGAAAGAGGCAGAGTCCCAGAAAGAGGCAGAGTCCAGAAAGAGGCAGAGTCCCAGAAAGAGGCAGAGTCCCAGAAAGAGGCAGAGTCCCAGAAAGAGCAGAGTCCCAGAAGAGGCAGAGTCCCAGAAAGAGGCAGAGTCCCAGAAAGAGGCAGAGTCCCAGAAAGAGGCAGAGTCCCAGAAAGAGGCAGAGTCCCAGAAAGAGGCAGAGTCCCAGAAAGAGGCAGAGTCCCAGAAAGAGGCAGAGTCCCAGAAAGAGGCAGAGTCCCAGAAGAGGCAGAGTCCCAGAAAGAGGCAGAGTCCCAGAAAGAGGCAGAGTCCCAGAAAGAGGCAGAGTCCCAGAAAGAGGCAGAGTCCCAGAAAGAGGCAGAGTCCCAGAAAGAGGCAGAGTCCCAGAAAGAGGCAGAGTCCCAGAAAGAGGCAGAGTCCCAGAAAGAGGCAGAGTCCCAGAAAGAGGCAGAGTCCCAGAAAGAGGCAGAGTCCCAGAAAGAGGCAGAGTCCCAGAAAGAGGCAGAGTCCCAGAAAGAGGCAGAGTCCCAGAAAGAGGCAGAGTCCCAGAAAGAGGCAGAGTCCCAGAAAGAGGCAGAGTCCCAGAAAGAGGCAGAGTCCCAGAAAGAGGCAGAGTCCCAGAAAGAGGCAGAGTCCCAGAAAGAGGCAGAGTCCCAGAAAGAGGCAGAGTCCCAGAAAGAGGCAGAGTCCCAGAAAGAGGCAGAGTCCCCAGAAAGAGCAGAGTCCCAGAAAGAGGCAGAGTCCCAGAAAGAGGCAGAGTCCCAGAAAGAGGCAGAGTCCCAGAAGAGGCAGAGTCCCAGAAAGAGGCAGAGTCCCAGAAAGAGCAGAGTCCCAGAAAGAGGCAGAGTCCCAGAAAGAGGCAGAGTCCCAGAAGAGGCAGAGTCCCAGAAAGAGGCAGAGTCCCAGAAAGAGGCAGAGTCCCAGAAGAGGCAGAGTCCCAGAAAGAGGCAGAGTCCCAGAAAGAGGCAGAGTCCCAGAAAGAGGCAGAGTCCCAGAAAGAGGCAGAGTCCCAGAAAGAGGCAGAGTCCCAGAAAGAGGCAGAGTCCCAGAAAGAGGCAGAGTCCCAGAAAGAGGCAGAGTCCCAGAAAGAGGCAGAAGTCCCAGAAAGAGGCAGAGTCCCAGAAGAGGCAGAGTCCAGAAAGAGGCAGAGTCCCAGAAGAGGCAGAGTCCCAGAAAGAGGCAGAGTCCAGAAGAGGCAGAGTCCCAGAAGAGGCAGAGTCCCAGAAGAGGCAGAGTCCCAGAAAGAGGCAGAGTCCCAGAAAGAGGCAGAGTCCCAGAAAGAGGCAGAGTCCCAGAAAGAGGCAGAGTCCCAGAAAGAGGCAGAGTCCAGAAAGAGGCAGAGTCCCAGAAAGAGGCAGAGTCCCAGAAAGAGGCAGAGTCCCAGAAAGAGGCAGAGTCCCAGAAAGAGGCAGAGTCCAGAAAGAGGCAGAGTCCAGAAAGAGGCAGAGTCCCAGAAAGAGGCAGAGTCCCAGAAGAGCAGAGTCCCAGAAAGAGGCAGAGTCCCAGAAAGAGGCAGAGTCCCAGAAAGAGGCAGAGTCCCAGAAAGAGGCAGAGTCCCAGAAGAGGCAGAGTCCCAGAAAGAGGCAGAGTCCCAGAAAGAGGCAGAGTCCCAGAAAGAGGCAGAGTCCCAGAAAGAGGCAGAGTCCCAGAAAGAGGCAGAGTCCCAGAAAGAGGCAGAGTCCCAGAAAGAGGCAGAGTCCCAGAAAGAGGCAGAGTCCCAGAAAGAGGCAGAGTCCCAGAAAGAGGCAGAGTCCCAGAAAGAGGCAGAGTCCCAGAAAGAGGCAGAGTCCCAGAAAGAGGCAGAGTCCCAGAAAGAGGCAGAGTCCCAGAAAGAGGCAGAGTCCCAGAAAGAGGCAGAGTCCCAGAAGAGGCAGAGTCCCAGAAAGAGGCAGAGTCCCAGAAAGAGGCAGAGTCCCAGAAAGAGGCAGAGTCCAGAAAGAGGCAGAGTCCCAGAAAGAGGCAGAGTCCCAGAAAGAGGCAGAGTCCCAGAAAGAGGCAGAGTCCCAGAAAGAGGCAGAGTCCCAGAAAGAGGCAGAGTCCCAGAAAGAGGCAGAGTCCCAGAAAGAGGCAGAGTCCCAGAAAGAGGCAGAGTCCAGAAAGAGGCAGAGTCCCAGAAGAGGCAGAGTCCCAGAAGAGGCAGAGTCCCAGAAAGAGCAGCAGTCCCAGAAAGAGGCAGGTCGCATAAAGAGGCAGAGTCCCAGAAAGAGACAGAGTCCCAGAAAAGGCCAGAGTCCCAGAAAGAGGCAGAGTCCCTAGAAGAGGCAGAGTCCAGAGAGGACACAGTCCCAGAAGGCAGAGTCCCAAGAAGAGGAGAGTCCAGAAGAAGGCAAGGTCCCAGAAAGAGGCAGAGTCCCAGAAAGAGGCAGATTCCCAGAAAGAGGCAGAGATTCCCAGAAAGAGGCAGAGTCCCAAAGAGGCAGATGTCCCAAGAATAGGCAGAGTCCCAGAAAGAGGATAGTGCCCATAAAGCGGCAGAGTCCCAGCAGAGACAGCGTCCCAGAAGAGGCAGAGTCCCAGAAAGAGGCAAGATCCCAGAAAGAGGCAAGGTCCCAGAAAGAGGCAAAGTCCCAGAAAGAGGCAGAGTCCCAGAAGAGGCAGAGTCCCAGAAAAGAGCAGAAGTCCCAGAAAGAGGCAGAGTCCCTAGAAAGAGGCAGAGACTCCCAGAAAGAGGCAGAGTCCAGAAAGAGGCAGAGTCCCAGAAAGAGGCAGAGTCCAGAAAGAGGCAGAGTCCCAGAAAGAGGCAGAGTCCCAGAAAGAGGCAGAGTCCCAGAAAGAGGCAGAGTCCCAGAAAGAGGCAGAGTCCCAGAAAGAGGCAGAGTCCCAGAAAGAGGCAGAGTCCCAGAAAGAGGCAGAGGCCAGAAAGAGCAGAGTCCCAGAAGAGGCAGAGTCCCAGAAGAGGCAGAGTCCCAGAAAGAGGCAGAGTCCCAGAAAGAGGCAGAGTCCCAGAAAGAGGCAGAGTCCAGAAAGAGGCAGAGTCCAGAAAGAGGCAGAGTCCCAGAAAGAGGCAGAGTCCCAGAAAGAGGCAGAGTCCAGAAAGAGGCAGAGTCCCAGAAAGAGGCAGAGTCCCAGAAAGAGGCAGAGTCCCAGAAAGAGGCAGAGTCCCAGAAAGAGGCAGAGTCCCAGAAAGAGGCAGAGTCCAGAAAGAGGCAGAGTCCCAGAAAGAGGCAGAGTCCCAGAAAGAGGCAGAGTCCCAGAAAGAGGCAGAGTCCCAGAAGAGGCAGAGTCCCAGAAAGAGGCAGAGTCCCAGAAGAGCAGAGTCCCAGAAAGAGGCAGAGTCCCAGAAAGAGGCAGAGTCCCAGAAAGAGGCAGAGTCCCAGAAAGAGGCAGAGTCCCAGAAAGAGGCAGAGTCCCAGAAAGAGGCAGAGTCCCAGAAAGAGGCAGAGTCCCAGAAAGAGGCAGAGTCCCAGAAAGAGGCAGAGTCCCAGAAAGAGGCAGAGTCCAGAAAGAGGCAGAGTCCCAGAAAGAGGCAGAGTCCCAGAAAGAGGCAGAGTCCCAGAAAGAGGCAGAGTCCAGAAAGAGGCAGAGTCCCAGAAAGAGGCAGAGTCCCAGAAAGAGGCAGAGTCCAGAAGAGGCAGAGTCCCAGAAAGAGGCAGAGTCCCAGAAGAGGCAGAGATCCAGAAAGAGGCAGAGTCCCAGAGAGGCAGAGTCCCAGAAAGAGGCAGAGTCCCAGAAAGAGGCAGAGTCCCAGAAAGAGGCAGAGTCCCAGAAAGAGGCAGAGTCCCAGAAAGAGGCAGAGTCCCAGAAAGAGGCAGAGTCCCAGAAAGAGGCAGAGTCCCAGAAAGAGGCAGAGTCCAGAAAGAGGCAGAGTCCCAGAAAGAGGCAGAGTCCCAGAAAGAGGCAGAGTCCCAGAAAGAGGCAGAGTCCCAGAAAGAGGCAGAGTCCCAGAAAGAGGCAGAGTCCCAGAAAGAGGCAGAGTCCCAGAAAGAGGCAGAGTCCCAGAAAGAGGCAGAGTCCCAGAAAGAGGCAGAGTCCCAGAAAGAGGCAGAGTCCCAGAAAGAGGCAGAGTCCCAGAAAGAGGCAGAGTCCAGAAGAGGCAGAGTCCCAGAAAGAGGCAGAGTCCCAGAAAGAGGCAGAGTCCCAGAAAGAGGCAGAGTCCCAGAAAGAGGCAGAGTCCCAGAAAGAGGCAGAGTCCCAGAAAGAGGCAGAGTCCCAGAAAGAGGCAGAGTCCCAGAAAGAGGGCAGAGTCCAGAAAGAGGCAGAGTCCAGAAAGAGGCAGAGTCCCAGAAAGAGGCAGAGTCCCAGAAAGAGGCAGAGTCCCAGAAAGAGGCAGAGTCCCAGAAAGAGGCAGAGTCCCAGAAAGAGGCAGAGTCCCAGAAAGAGGCAGAGTCCCAGAAAGAGGCAGAGTCCCAGAAGAGGCAGAGTCCCAGAAAGAGGCAGAGTCCCAGAAAGAGGCAGAGTCCCAGAAAGAGGCAGAGTCCCAAAAGGGGCAGAGTCCCGGAAGAGGCAGAGTCCCAGAAAGAGGCAGAGTCCCAGAAAGAGGCAGAGTCCCAGAAAGAGGCAGAGTCCCAGAAGAGGCAGAGTCCCAGAAAGAGGCAGAGTCCCAGAAAGAGGCAGAGTCCCAGAAAGAGGGAGAGTCCCAGAAAGAGGCAGAGTCCCAGAAAGAGGCAGAGTCAAAGGAAGAGGCAGAGTCCCAGAAAGAGGCAGAGTCCCAGAAAGAGGCAGAGTCCCAGAAAGAGGCAGAGTCCCAGAAAGAGGCAGAGTCCCAGAAAGAGGCAGAGTCCCAGAAAGAGGCAGAGTCCAGAAAGAGGCAGAGTCCCAGAAAGAGGCAGAGTCCCAGAAAGAGGCAGAGTCCCAGAAAGAGGCAGAGTCCCAGAAAGAGGCAGAGTCCCAGAAAGAGGCAGAGTCCCAGAAAGAGGCAGAGTCCCAGAAGAGGCAGAGTCCCAGAAAGAGGCAGAGTCCCAGAAAGAGGCAGAGTCCCAGAAAGAGGCAGAGTCCCAGAAAGAGGCAGAGTCCCAGAAAGAGGCAGAGTCCCAGAAAGAGGCAGAGTCCCAGAAAGAGGCAGAGTCCCAGAAAGAGGCAGAGTCCCAGAAAGAGGCAGAGTCCCAGAAAGAGGCAGAGTCCCAGAAAGAGGCAGAGTCCCAGAAAGAGGCAGAGTCCCAGAAAGAGGCAGAGTCCCAGAAAGAGGCAGAGTCCCAGAAAGAGGCAGAGTCCCAGAAAGAGGCAGAGTCCAGAAAGAGGCCAGAGTCCCAGAAAGAGGCAGAGTCCCAGAAAGAGGCAGAGTCCCAGAAAGAGGCATGGTCCAGAAAGAGGCAGAGTCCCAGAAAGAGGCAGAGTCCCAGAAAGAGGCAGAGTCCCAGAAAGAGGCAGAGTCCCAGAAGAGGCAGAGTCCAGAAAGAGGCAGAGTCCCAGAAAGAGGCAGAGTCCCAGAAAGAGGCAGAGTCCCAGAAAGAGGCAGAGTCCCAGAAAGAGGCAGAGTCCCAGAAAGAGGCAGAGTCCCAGAAAGAGGCAGAGTCCCAGAAAGAGGCAGAGTCCCAGAAAGAGGCAGAGTCCAGAAAGAGGCAGAGTCCCAGAAAGAGGAAGAGTCCAGAAAGAGGCAGAGTCCCAGAAAGAGGCAGAGTCCCAGAAAGAGGCAGAGTCCCAGAAAGAGGCAGAGTCCCAGAAAGAGGCAGAGTCCCAGAGAGGCAGAGTCCAGAAAGAGGCAGAGTCCCGAAAGAGGCAGAGTCCCAGAAAGAGGCAGAGTCCCAGAAAGAGGCAGAGTCCCAGAAAGAGGCAGAGTCCCAGAAAGAGGCAGAGTCCCAGAAAGAGGCAGAGTCCCAGAAAGAGGCAGGTCCAGAAAGAGGCAGAGTCCCAGAAAGAGGCAGAGTCCCAGAAGAGGCAGAGTCCCAGAAAGAGCAGAGTCCCAGAAAGAGGCAGAGTCCCAGAAAGAGGCAGAGTCCCAGAAAGAGGCAGAGTCCCAGAAAGAGGCAGAGTCCCAGAAAGAGGCAGAGTCCCAGAAAGAGGCAGAGTCCCAGAAAGAGGCAGAGTCCCAGAAAGAGCAGAAGTCCCAGAAAGAGGCAGAGTCCCAGAAAGAGGCAGAGTCCCAGAAAGAGGCAGAGTCCCAGAGAGAGGCAGAGTCCCAGAAGAGGCAGAGTCCCCGAAAGAGGCAGAGTCCCAGAAAGAGGCAGAGTCCCAGAAAGAGCAGAGTCCCAGAAAGAGGCAGAGTCCAGAAAGAGGCAGAGTCCAGAAAGAGGCAGAGTCCCAGAAAGAGGCAGAGTCCCAGAAAGAGGCAGAGTCCCAGAAAGAGGCAGAGTCCCAGAAAGAGGCAGAGTCCCAGAAAGAGGCAGAGTCCCAGAAAGAGGCAGAGTCCCAGAAAGAGGCAGAGTCCCAGAGAGAGGCAGAGTCCCAGAAAGAGGCAGAGTCCCAGAAAGAGGCAGAGTCCAGAAAGAGGCAGAGTCCCAGAAAGAGGCAGAGTCCCAGAAAGAGGCAGAGTCCAGAAAGAGGCAGAGTCCAGAAAGAGGCAGAACCAGAAAGAGGGCAGAGTCCCAAGACGAGGCAGAGTCCCAGAAAGAGGCAGAGTCCCAGAAAGAGCAGAGTCCCAGAAAGAGGCCCCAGTGATGTCCCAGAAGAGCAGAGACCGAAGGCAAGGAGGTGAGTCCTGAGGAGACAGAGTCCCAGAAAGAGGCAAGTGTCCCAGAAAGAGGCAGAGTCCCAGAAAGAGAGAGTCCCAGAAAGAGGCAGAGTCCCAGAAAGAGGCAGAGTCCCAGAAAGAGGCAGAGTCCCAGAAAGAGGCAGAGTCCCAGAAAGAGGCAGAGTCCCAGAAAGAGGCAGAGTCCCAGAAAGAGGCAGAGTCCCAGAAAGAGGCAGAGTCCCAGAAAGAGGCAGAGTCCCAGAAAGAGGCAGAGTCCAGAAAGAGGCAGAGTCCCAGAAAGAGGCAGAGTCCCAGAAAGAGGCAGAGTCCCAGAAAGAGGCAGAGTCCCAGAAAGAGGCAGAGTCCCAGAAAGAGGCAGAGTCCCAGAAAGAGGCAGAGTCCCAGAAAGAGGCAGAGTCCCAGAAAGAGGCAGAGTCCCAGAAAGAGGCAGAGTCCCAGAAAGAGGCAGAGTCCCAGAAAGAGGCAGAGTCCCAGAAAGAGGCAGAGTCCCAGAAAGAGGCAGAGTCCCAGAAAGAGGCAGAGTCCCAGAAAGAGGCAGAGTCCCAGAAAGAGGCAGAGTCCCAGAAAGAGGCAGAGTCCCAGAAAGAGCAGAGTCCCAGAAAGAGGCAGAGACCCAGAAAGAGGCAGAGTCCCAGAGAGGCAGAGTCCCAGAAAGAGGCAGAGTCCCAGAAAGAGGCAGAGTCCCAGAAAGAGGCAGAGTCCCAGAAAGAGGCAGAGTCCCAGAAAGAGGCAGAGTCCCAGAAAGAGGCAGAGTCCCAGAAAGAGGCAGAGTCCCAGAAAGAGGCAGAGTCCCAGAAAGAGGCAGAGTCCCAGAAAGAGGCAGAGTCCCAGAAAGAGGCAGAGTCCCAGAAAGAGGCAGAGTCCCAGAAAGAGGCAGAGTCCCAGAAAGAGGCAGAGTCCCAGAAAGAGGCAGAGTCCCAGAAAGAGGCAGAGTCCCAGAAAGAGGCAGAGTCCCAGAAAGAGGCAGAGTCCCAGAAAGAGGCAGAGTCCCAGAGAGGCAGAGTCCCAGAAAGAGGCAGAGTCCCAGAAAGAGGCAGAGTCCCAGAAAGAGGCAGAGTCCCAGAAAGAGGCAGAGTCCCAGAAAGAGGCAGAGTCCCAGAAAGAGGCAGAGTCCCAGAAAGAGGCAGAGTCCCAGAGAGGCAGAGTCCCAGAAAGAGGCAGAGTCCCAGAAAGAGGCAGAGTCCCAGAAAGAGGCAGAGTCCCAGAAAGAGGCAGAGTCCCAGAAAGAGGCAGAGTCCCAGAAAGAGGCAGAGTCCCAGAAAGAGGCAGAGTCCCAGAAAGAGGCAGAGTCCCAGAAAGAGGCAGAGTCCCAGAAAGAGGCAGAGTCCCAGAAAGAGGCAGAGTCCCAGAAAGAGGCAGAGTCCCAGAAAGAGGCAGAGTCCCAGAAAGAGGCAGAGTCCCAGAAAGAGGCAGAGTCCCAGAAAGAGGCAGAGTCCCAGAAAGAGGCAGAGTCCCAGAAAGAGGCAGAGTCCCAGAAAGAGGCAGAGTCCCAGAAAGAGGCAGAGTCCCAGAAAGAGGCAGAGTCCCAGAAAGAGGCAGAGTCCCAGAAAGAGGCAGAGTCCCAGAAAGAGGCAGAGTCCCAGAAAGAGGCAGAGTCCCAGAAAGAGGCAGAGTCCCAGAAAGAGGCAGAGTCCCAGAAAGAGGCAGAGTCCCAGAAAGAGGCAGAGTCCCAGAAAGAGGCAGAGTCCCAGAAAGAGGCAGAGTCCCAGAAAGAGGCAGAGTCCAGAAAGAGGCAGAGTCCCAGAAAGAGGCAGAGTCCCAGAAAGAGGCAGAGTCCCAGAAAGAGGCAGAGTCCCAGAAAGAGGCAGAGTCCCAGAAAGAGGCAGAGTCCCAGAAAGAGGCAGAGTCCCAGAAAGAGGCAGAGTCCCAGAAAGAGGCAGAGTCCCAGAAAGAGGCAGAGTCCCAGAAAGAGGCAGAGTCCCAGAAAGAGGCAGAGTCCCAGAAAGAGGCAGAGTCCTAGAAGAGGCAGAGTCCCAGAAAGAGGCAGAGTCCCAGAAAGAGGCAGAGTCCAGAAAGAGGCAGAGTCCCAGAAAGAGGCAGAGTCCAGAAAGAGGCAGAGTCCCAGAAAGAGGCAGAGTCCCAGAAAGAGCAGAGTCCCAGAAAGAGGCAGAGTCCCAGAAAGAGGCAGAGTCCCAGAAAGAGGCAGAGTCCCAGAAAGAGGCAGAGTCCAGAAAGAGGCAGAGTCCCAGAAAGAGGCAGAGTCCCAGAAAGAGGCAGAGTCCCAGAAAGAGGCAGAGTCCCAGAAAGAGGCAGAGTCCCAGAAAGAGGCAGAGTCCCAGAAAGAGGCAGAGTCCCAGAAAGAGGCAGAGTCCCAGAAAGAGGCAGAGTCCCAGAAAGAGGCAGAGTCCCAGAAAGAGGCAGAGTCCCAGAAAGAGGCAGAGTCCCAGAAGAGGCAGAGTCCCAGAAAGAGGCAGAGTCCCAGAAAGAGGCAGAGTCCCAGAAAGAGGCAGAGTCCCAGAAAGAGGCAGAGTCCCAGAAAGAGGCAGAGTCCCAGAAAGAGGCAGAGTCCCAGAAAGAGGCAGAGTCCCAGAAAGAGGCAGAGTCCCAGAAAGAGGCAGAGTCCCAGAAAGAGGCAGAGTCCCAGAAAGAGGCAGAGTCCCAGAAAGAGGCAGAGTCCCAGAAAGAGGCAGAGTCCCAGAAAGAGGCAGAGTCCCAGAAAGAGGCAGAGTCCCAGAAAGAGGCAGAGTCCCAGAAAGAGGCAGAGTCCCAGAAAGAGGCAGAGTCCCAGAAAGAGGCAGAGTCCCAGAAAGAGGCAGAGTCCCAGAAAGAGGCAGAGTCCCAGAAAGAGGCAGAGTCCCAGAAAGAGGCAGAGTCCCAGAAAGAGGCAGAGTCCCAGAAAGAGGCAGAGTCCCAGAAAGAGGCAGAGTCCCAGAAAGAGGCAGAGTCCCAGAAAGAGGCAGAGTCCCAGAAAGAGGCAGAGTCCCAGAAAGAGGCAGAGTCCCAGAAAGAGGCAGAGTCCAGAAAGAGGCAGAGTCCCAGAAAGAGGCAGAGTCCCAGAAAGAGGCAGAGTCCCAGAAAGAGGCTGAGTCCCAGAAAGAGGCAGAGTCCAAGAAAGAGGCAGAGTCCCAGAAAGAGGCAGAGTCCCAGAAAGAGGCAGAGTCCCAGAAAGAGGCAGAGTCCCAGAAAGAGGCAGAGTCCCAGAAAGAGGCAGAGTCCCAGAAAGAGGCAGAGTCCCAGAAAGAGGCAGAGTCCCAGAAAGAGGCAGAGTCCCAGAAAGAGGCAGAGTCCCAGAAAGAGGCAGAGTCCCAGAAAGAGGCAGAGTCCCAGAAAGAGGCAGAGTCCAGAAAGAGGCAGAGTCCCAGAAAGAGGCAGAGTCCCAGAAAGAGGCAGAGTCCCAGAAAGAGGCAGAGTCCCAGAAAGAGGCAGAGTCCCAGAAAGAGGCAGAGTCCCAGAAAGAGGCAGAGTCCCAGAAAGAGGCAGAGTCCCAGAAAGAGGCAGAGTCCCAGAAAGAGGCAGAGTCCCAGAAAGAGGCAGAGTCCCAGAAAGAGGCAGAGTCCCAGAAAGAGGCAGAGTCCCAGAAAGAGGCAGAGTCCCAGAAAGAGGCAGAGTCCCAGAAAGAGGCAGAGTCCCAGAAAGAGGCAGAGTCCCAGAAAGAGGCAGAGTCCCAGAAAGAGGCAGAGTCCCAGAAAGAGGCAGAGTCCCAGAAAGAGGCAGAGTCCCAGAAAGAGGCAGAGTCCCAGAAAGAGGCAGAGTCCCAGAAAGAGGCAGAGTCCCAGAAAGAGGCAGAGTCCCAGAAAGAGGCAGAGTCCCAGAAAGAGGCAGAGTCCCAGAAAGAGGCAGAGTCCCAGAAAGAGGCAGAGTCCCAGAAAGAGGCAGAGTCCCAGAAAGAGGCAGAGTCCCAGAAAGAGGCAGAGTCCCAGAAAGAGGCAGAGTCCCAGAAGAGGCAGAGTCCCAGAAAGAGGCAGAGTCCCAGAAAGAGGCAGAGTCCAGAAAGAGGCAGAGTCCCAGAAAGAGGCAGAGTCCCAGAAAGAGGCAGAGTCCCAGAAAGAGGCAGAGTCCCAGAAAGAGGCAGAGTCCCAGAAAGAGGCAGAGTCCCAGAAAGAGGCAGAGTCCCAGAAAGAGGCAGAGTCCCAGAAAGAGGCAGAGTCCCAGAAAGAGGCAGAGTCCCAGAAAGAGGCAGAGTCCCAGAAAGAGGCAGAGTCCCAGAAAGAGGCAGAGTCCCAGAAAGAGGCAGAGTCCCAGAAAGAGGCAGAGTCCCAGAAAGAGGCAGAGTCCCAGAAAGAGGCAGAGTCCCAGAAAGAGGCAGAGTCCCAGAAAGAGGCAGAGTCCCAGAAAGAGGCAGAGTCCCAGAAAGAGGCAGAGTCCCAGAAAGAGGCAGAGTCCCAGAAAGAGGCAGAGTCCCAGAAAGAGGCAGAGTCCCAGAAAGAGGCAGAGTCCCAGAAAGAGGCAGAGTCCCAGAAAGAGGCAGAGTCCCAGAAAGAGGCAGAGTCCCAGAAAGAGGCAGAGTCCCAGAAAGAGGCAGAGTCCCAGAAAGAGGCAGAGTCCCAGAAGAGCAGAGTCCCAGAAAGAGGCAGAGTCCCAGAAAGAGGCAGAGTCCCAGAAAGAGGCAGAGTCCCAGAAAGAGGCAGAGTCCCAGAAAGAGGCAGAGTCCCAGAAAGAGGCAGAGTCCCAGAAAGAGGCAGAGTCCCAGAAAGAGGCAGAGTCCCAGAAAGAGGCAGAGTCCCAGAAAGAGGCAGAGTCCCAGAAAGAGGCAGAGTCCCAGAAAGAGGCAGAGTCCCAGAAAGAGGCAGAGTCCCAGAAAGAGGCAGAGTCCCAGAAAGAGGCAGAGTCCCAGAAAGAGGCAGAGTCCCAGAAAGAGGCAGAGTCCCAGAAAGAGGCAGAGTCCCAGAAAGAGGCAGAGTCCCAGAAAGAGGCAGAGTCCCAGAAAGAGGCAGAGTCCCAGAAAGAGGCAGAGTCCCAGAAAGAGGCAGAGTCCCAGAAAGAGGCAGAGTCCCAGAAAGAGGCAGAGTCCCAGAAAGAGGCAGAGTCCCAGAAAGAGGCAGAGTCCAGAAAGAGGCAGAGTCCCAGAAAGAGGCAGAGTCCCAGAAAGAGGCAGAGTCCCAGAAAGAGGCAGAGTCCCAGAAAGAGGCAGAGTCCCAGAAAGAGGCAGAGTCCCAGAAAGAGGCAGAGTCCCAGAAAGAGGCAGAGTCCCAGAAAGAGGCAGAGTCCCAGAAAGAGGCAGAGTCCCAGAAAGAGGCAGAGTCCCAGAAAGAGGCAGAGTCCCAGAAAGAGGCAGAGTCCCAGAAAGAGGCAGAGTCCCAGAAAGAGGCAGAGTCCCAGAAAGAGGCAGAGTCCCAGAAAGAGGCAGAGTCCCAGAAAGAGGCAGAGTCCCAGAAAGAGGCAGAGTCCCAGAAAGAGGCAGAGTCCCAGAAAGAGGCAGAGTCCCAGAAAGAGGCAGAGTCCCAGAAAGAGGCAGAGTCCCAGAAAGAGGCAGAGTCCCAGAAAGAGGCAGAGTCCCAGAAAGAGGCAGAGTCCCAGAAAGAGGCAGAGTCCCAGAAAGAGGCAGAGTCCCAGAAAGAGGCAGAGTCCCAGAAAGAGGCAGAGTCCCAGAAAGAGGCAGAGTCCCAGAAAGAGGCAGAGTCCCAGAAAGAGGCAGAGTCCCAGAAAGAGGCAGAGTCCCAGAAAGAGGCAGAGTCCCAGAAAGAGGCAGAGTCCCAGAAAGAGGCAGAGTCCCAGAAGAGGCAGAGTCCCAGAAAGAGGCAGAGTCCCAGAAAGAGGCAGAGTCCCAGAAAGAGGCAGAGTCCCAGAAAGAGGCAGAGTCCCAGAAAGAGGCAGAGTCCCAGAAAGAGGCAGAGTCCCAGAAAGAGGCAGAGTCCCAGAAAGAGGCAGAGTCCCAGAAAGAGGCAGAGTCCCAGAAAGAGGCAGAGTCCCAGAAAGAGGCAGAGTCCCAGAAAGAGGCAGAGTCCCAGAAAGAGGCAGAGTCCCAGAAAGAGGCAGAGTCCCAGAAAGAGGCAGAGTCCCAGAAAGAGGCAGAGTCCCAGAAAGAGGCAGAGTCCCAGAAAGAGGCAGAGTCCCAGAAAGAGGCAGAGTCCCAGAAAGAGGCAGAGTCCCAGAAAGAGGCAGAGTCCCAGAAAGAGGCAGAGTCCCAGAAAGAGGCAGAGTCCCAGAAAGAGGCAGAGTCCCAGAAAGAGGCAGAGTCCCAGAAAGAGGCAGAGTCCCAGAAAGAGGCAGAGTCCCAGAAAGAGGCAGAGTCCCAGAAAGAGGCAGAGTCCCAGAAAGAGGCAGAGTCCCAGAAAGAGGCAGAGTCCCAGAAAGAGGCAGAGTCCCAGAAAGAGGCAGAGTCCCAGAAAGAGGCAGAGTCCCAGAAAGAGGCAGAGTCCCAGAAAGAGGCAGAGTCCCAGAAAGAGGCAGAGTCCCAGAAAGAGGCAGAGTCCCAGAAAGAGGCAGAGTCCCAGAAAGAGGCAGAGTCCCAGAAAGAGGCAGAGTCCCAGAAAGAGGCAGAGTCCCAGAAAGAGGCAGAGTCCCAGAAAGAGGCAGAGTCCCAGAAAGAGGCAGAGTCCCAGAAAGAGGCAGAGTCCCAGAAAGAGGCAGAGTCCCAGAAAGAGGCAGAGTCCCAGAAAGAGGCAGAGTCCCAGAAAGAGGCAGAGTCCCAGAAAGAGGCAGAGTCCCAGAAAGAGGCAGAGTCCCAGAAAGAGGCAGAGTCCCAGAAAGAGGCAGAGTCCCAGAAAGAGGCAGAGTCCCAGAAAGAGGCAGAGTCCCAGAAAGAGGCAGAGTCCCAGAAAGAGGCAGAGTCCCAGAAAGAGGCAGAGTCCCAGAAAGAGGCAGAGTCCCAGAAAGAGGCAGAGTCCCAGAAAGAGGCAGAGTCCCAGAAAGAGGCAGAGTCCCAGAAAGAGGCAGAGTCCCAGAAAGAGGCAGAGTCCCAGAAAGAGGCAGAGTCCCAGAAAGAGGCAGAGTCCCAGAAAGAGGCAGAGTCCCAGAAAGAGGCAGAGTCCCAGAAAGAGGCAGAGTCCCAGAAAGAGGCAGAGTCCCAGAAAGAGGCAGAGTCCCAGAAAGAGGCAGAGTCCCAGAAAGAGGCAGAGTCCCAGAAAGAGGCAGAGTCCCAGAAAGAGGCAGAGTCCCAGAAAGAGGCAGAGTCCCAGAAAGAGGCAGAGTCCCAGAAAGAGGCAGAGTCCCAGAAGAGGCAGAGTCCCAGAAAGAGGCAGAGTCCCAGAAAGAGGCAGAGTCCCAGAAAGAGGCAGAGTCCCAGAAAGAGGCAGAGTCCCAGAAAGAGGCAGAGTCCCAGAAAGAGGCAGAGTCCCAGAAAGAGGCAGAGTCCCAGAAAGAGGCAGAGTCCCAGAAAGAGGCAGAGTCCCAGAAAGAGGCAGAGTCCCAGAAAGAGGCAGAGTCCCAGAAAGAGGCAGAGTCCCAGAAAGAGGCAGAGTCCCAGAAAGAGGCAGAGTCCCAGAAAGAGGCAGAGTCCCAGAAAGAGGCAGAGTCCCAGAAAGAGGCAGAGTCCCAGAAAGAGGCAGAGTCCCAGAAAGAGGCAGAGTCCCAGAAAGAGGCAGAGTCCCAGAAAGAGGCAGAGTCCCAGAAAGAGGCAGAGTCCCAGAAAGAGGCAGAGTCCCAGAAAGAGGCAGAGTCCCAGAAAGAGGCAGAGTCCCAGAAAGAGGCAGAGTCCCAGAAAGAGGCAGAGTCCCAGAAAGAGGCAGAGTCCCAGAAAGAGGCAGAGTCCCAGAAAGAGGCAGAGTCCCAGAAAGAGGCAGAGTCCCAGAAAGAGGCAGAGTCCCAGAAAGAGGCAGAGTCCCAGAAAGAGGCAGAGTCCCAGAAAGAGGCAGAGTCCCAGAAAGAGGCAGAGTCCCAGAAAGAGGCAGAGTCCCAGAAAGAGGCAGAGTCCCAGAAAGAGGCAGAGTCCCAGAAAGAGGCAGAGTCCCAGAAAGAGGCAGAGTCCCAGAAAGAGGCAGAGTCCCAGAAAGAGGCAGAGTCCCAGAAAGAGGCAGAGTCCCAGAAAGAGGCAGAGTCCCAGAAAGAGGCAGAGTCCCAGAAAGAGGCAGAGTCCCAGAAAGAGGCAGAGTCCCAGAAAGAGGCAGAGTCCCAGAAAGAGGCAGAGTCCCAGAAAGAGGCAGAGTCCCAGAAAGAGGCAGAGTCCCAGAAAGAGGCAGAGTCCCAGAAAGAGGCAGAGTCCCAGAAAGAGGCAGAGTCCCAGAAAGAGGCAGAGTCCCAGAAAGAGGCAGAGTCCCAGAAAGAGGCAGAGTCCCAGAAAGAGGCAGAGTCCCAGAAAGAGGCAGAGTCCCAGAAAGAGGCAGAGTCCCAGAAAGAGGCAGAGTCCCAGAAAGAGGCAGAGTCCCAGAAAGAGGCAGAGTCCCAGAAAGAGGCAGAGTCCCAGAAAGAGGCAGAGTCCCAGAAAGAGGCAGAGTCCCAGAAAGAGGCAGAGTCCCAGAAAGAGGCAGAGTCCCAGAAAGAGGCAGAGTCCCAGAAAGAGGCAGAGTCCCAGAAAGAGGCAGAGTCCCAGAAAGAGGCAGAGTCCCAGAAAGAGGCAGAGTCCCAGAAAGAGGCAGAGTCCCAGAAAGAGGCAGAGTCCCAGAAAGAGGCAGAGTCCCAGAAAGAGGCAGAGTCCCAGAAAGAGGCAGAGTCCCAGAAAGAGGCAGAGTCCCAGAAAGAGGCAGAGTCCCAGAAAGAGGCAGAGTCCCAGAAAGAGGCAGAGTCCCAGAAAGAGGCAGAGTCCCAGAAAGAGGCAGAGTCCCAGAAAGAGGCAGAGTCCCAGAAAGAGGCAGAGTCCCAGAAAGAGGCAGAGTCCCAGAAAGAGGCAGAGTCCCAGAAAGAGGCAGAGTCCCAGAAAGAGGCAGAGTCCCAGAAAGAGGCAGAGTCCCAGAAAGAGGCAGAGTCCCAGAAAGAGGCAGAGTCCCAGAAAGAGGCAGAGTCCCAGAAAGAGGCAGAGTCCCAGAAAGAGGCAGAGTCCCAGAAAGAGGCAGAGTCCCAGAAAGAGGCAGAGTCCCAGAAAGAGGCAGAGTCCCAGAAAGAGGCAGAGTCCCAGAAAGAGGCAGAGTCCCAGAAAGAGGCAGAGTCCCAGAAAGAGGCAGAGTCCCAGAAAGAGGCAGAGTCCCAGAAAGAGGCAGAGTCCCAGAAAGAGGCAGAGTCCCAGAAAGAGGCAGAGTCCCAGAAAGAGGCAGAGTCCCAGAAAGAGGCAGAGTCCCAGAAAGAGGCAGAGTCCCAGAAAGAGGCAGAGTCCCAGAAAGAGGCAGAGTCCCAGAAAGAGGCAGAGTCCCAGAAAGAGGCAGAGTCCCAGAAAGAGGCAGAGTCCCAGAAAGAGGCAGAGTCCCAGAAAGAGGCAGAGTCCCAGAAAGAGGCAGAGTCCCAGAAAGAGGCAGAGTCCCAGAAAGAGGCAGAGTCCCAGAAAGAGGCAGAGTCCCAGAAAGAGGCAGAGTCCCAGAAAGAGGCAGAGTCCCAGAAAGAGGCAGAGTCCCAGAAAGAGGCAGAGTCCCAGAAAGAGGCAGAGTCCCAGAAAGAGGCAGAGTCCCAGAAAGAGGCAGAGTCCCAGAAAGAGGCAGAGTCCCAGAAAGAGGCAGAGTCCCAGAAAGAGGCAGAGTCCCAGAAAGAGGCAGAGTCCCAGAAAGAGGCAGAGTCCCAGAAAGAGGCAGAGTCCCAGAAAGAGGCAGAGTCCCAGAAAGAGGCAGAGTCCCAGAAAGAGGCAGAGTCCCAGAAAGAGGCAGAGTCCCAGAAAGAGGCAGAGTCCCAGAAAGAGGCAGAGTCCCAGAAAGAGGCAGAGTCCCAGAAAGAGGCAGAGTCCCAGAAAGAGGCAGAGTCCCAGAAAGAGGCAGAGTCCCAGAAAGAGGCAGAGTCCCAGAAAGAGGCAGAGTCCCAGAAAGAGGCAGAGTCCCAGAAAGAGGCAGAGTCCCAGAAAGAGGCAGAGTCCCAGAAAGAGGCAGAGTCCCAGAAAGAGGCAGAGTCCCAGAAAGAGGCAGAGTCCCAGAAAGAGGCAGAGTCCCAGAAAGAGGCAGAGTCCCAGAAAGAGGCAGAGTCCCAGAAAGAGGCAGAGTCCCAGAAAGAGGCAGAGTCCCAGAAAGAGGCAGAGTCCCAGAAAGAGGCAGAGTCCCAGAAAGAGGCAGAGTCCCAGAAAGAGGCAGAGTCCCAGAAAGAGGCAGAGTCCCAGAAAGAGGCAGAGTCCCAGAAAGAGGCAGAGTCCCAGAAAGAGGCAGAGTCCCAGAAAGAGGCAGAGTCCCAGAAAGAGGCAGAGTCCCAGAAAGAGGCAGAGTCCCAGAAAGAGGCAGAGTCCCAGAAAGAGGCAGAGTCCCAGAAAGAGGCAGAGTCCCAGAAAGAGGCAGAGTCCCAGAAAGAGGCAGAGTCCCAGAAAGAGGCAGAGTCCCAGAAAGAGGCAGAGTCCCAGAAAGAGGCAGAGTCCCAGAAAGAGGCAGAGTCCCAGAAAGAGGCAGAGTCCCAGAAAGAGGCAGAGTCCCAGAAAGAGGCAGAGTCCCAGAAAGAGGCAGAGTCCCAGAAAGAGGCAGAGTCCCAGAAAGAGGCAAGTCCCAGAAAGAGGCAGAGTCCCAGAAAGAGGCAGAGTCCCAGAAAGAGGCAGAGTCCCAGAAAGAGGCAGAGTCCAGAAAGAGGCAGAGTCCCAGAAAGAGGCAGAGTCCCAGAAAGAGGCAGAGTCCCAGAAAGAGGCAGAGTCCCAGAAAGAGGCAGAGTCCCAGAAAGAGGCAGAGTCCCAGAATAGGCAGAGTCCCAGAAAGAGGCAGAGTCCCAGAGAGACATAGTCCCAGAAAGAGGCAGCGTCCCAGAAAGAGGCAGAGTCCCAGAGAGACAGATTCCCAGATCGAGGCAGATTCCCAGATAGAGACAGAGTCCCAGAGAGAGGCAGAGTCCCAGAGAGAGGCAGAGTCCCAGAGAGACAGAGTCCCAGAAAGATTTAGAGTCCCAGAAAGAGGCAGAGTACCGAAAGAGTCAGAGTCCCAGAAAGAGGCAGAGTCCCAGAAAGAGGCAGAGTCCCAGAAAGAGGCAGAGTCCCAGAAAGAAACAGAGTCCCAGAAAGAGGCAGAGTCCCAGAAAGGTAGAGTCCCAGAAAGAGGCAGAGTCCCAGAAAGAGGCAGAGTTCCAGAAAGAGGCAGAGTCCGAGAAAGAGGCAGAGTCCCAGACAGAGGCAGAGTACCTGAAAGAGGCAGTCCAAGAAAGAGGAAGAGTCCCAGAAAGAGGCAGAGTCCCAGAAAGAGGCAGAATCCCAGAAAGAGGCAGAGTCCCAGAAAGAGGCAGAGTCCCAGAAAGAGGCAGATTCCCAGAAAGAGGCAGAGTCCCAGAAAGAGGCAGAGTCCCAGAAAGAGGCAGAGTCCCTGAAAGAGGCAGAGTCCCAGAAAGAGGCAGAATAGTTCTCCCTCAGTACTGCCCCATCGACAGTGCAACGCCAACTCATTACGAAGCCTCCGACAGAACAGCGCTCCCTCAGTACTGCCCCACCGACTGTCCCACGGTCCCTCAGTCCTTCCCCCCTGAGAGTGCAAGGCTTCCTCAGTTTAATAATCCGACAGTGCAGTTCTCCCTCAGGACTGCCACTCTGAAAATGAGGCACTCCTTCAATACTAACCCTCCGACAGTGCAACGCACCCTCATTACTGCTCCTCTGACAGGGCAGCGCTCCGTCAGTACTGCCCCTCCGACAGTGCAGCGCTCCCTCAGTACTGCCCCACTGACAGGGCAGCGCTCCGTCAGTACTGCCCCTCCGACAGTGCTGCGCTCCCTCAGTACTGACCCTCTGAGAGTGCAAGGCTTCCTCAGTAATGGCAATCCTACATTGCAGTTCTCCCTCAGTACTGCCACTCTGACAATGAGGCACTCCATCAATACTAACCCTCCGACAGTGCAGCGCTCCCTCAGTACTGCCCCTCTGACAGGGCAGCGCACCCTCAGTACTGCCCCTCCGACAGTGCAGCACTTCCTCAGTACTGCCCCTCTGAGAGCGCAAGGCTTCCTCAGTACTGCCAAACCGACATTGCAGTTCTCCCTCAGTACTGTCACTCTGACAATGAGGCACTCCATCAACACTAACCCTCCGAAAGTGCGGCGCTCCCTCTGTACTGCAATTCCAACAGTGCGGCATCCCTCAGTACTGCCCCTCTGACAGTGCAACGCTCCCTCAGTATGGACTCTCAGACAGTGCAGCGCTCGCTTCGTACTGCACCACCGACAATGCCGCGCTCCCTCAGTCCTGCCCCTCCGAATCTGCGGAGTTCCCTCAGCACCGCCCCTCCAACAGTGCAGCGCTCCATTAGTAAAGACCCTCTGACATTGCAGCTCCGTCAGTGACGCGCTTCCTCATTCCTGCCCCTCTGCAACTGCAGCTTTTCCTCAGTACTGCCAATCCGACAGTTCAGCATTCCCTCAATACTACCCATCCGACAGTGTGGCCTTTCCTCATTACTGCCCCTCCGATAGTGCGGCACTCCCTCAGTACTGCTCCTCCAACAATGCCGCGCTCCCTCATTCCTGCCCCTCAGACAGAGCAGCGCTGCCTCAGTACTGCCAACCCGACAGTTCAGCACTCCCTCAGTATTGTCCAATGCGACAGTGCAGCGCTCCCTCAGTACTGCACCTCTGACAGTTCAGCACTCCGTCAGTACTGCCACTCCGACAGGGCAGCACTCCCTCAGTACCGCCCTCCGACAATGCGGCGCTCCCTCAGTCCTGCCCCTCTGAGAGTGCAAGGATTCCTGAGTACTACCAATCCGACAGTGCAGTTCTCCCTCAGTACTGCCACGCTGAAAATGAGCCGCTCCATCAATACTAATAAGAGAAGTCGCACAACACCAGGTTATAGTCCAACAGTTTTATTTGAAATCACAAGCTTTCGGAGCTGTTGCTCCTTCATCGGGTGAAGTAAAGAGATACAGAATCGCCAAAGCATATATAGATAGAGAACAATGCATATGTACCTTACAATGGTAGACGGCTCAATTTAATCATCCTGACTGTTTATCTGCCGAGGTGTGACAAAAGGCAATCAGGTCAGCCAGGAAGGACCCACATCAAAGACATAGCAAGATACAACTGAGACAATGAGGTGGAGTTACAGGGGGTCTAACATGTCAAAAGCTGCAGTCAGCATGTTAAACGATAAACTTTAAAATTTTTACTTTTTTACTTTTTTACTGGGAATCACATCTGTGAACAAGCCAACGACGACTCTCCAAGGCGGCCTTAGAAACACACGACAACGCAAAATCATCGAGCAGAAACTGATAGCCAAGTTCTGCACTCATGAGGACGGTCTCAACCGGGATCTTGGGTTTATGTCACGATACATGACGTGATCCAGACTCGAGTCGTCGTTTGCTTGTTCACAGATGTGATTCCCAGTAAAAAAGTAAAAATTTTAAAGTATATCGTTTTACATACTGACTGCAGCTTTTGACACGTTAGACCCCCTGTAACTCCACCTCATTGTCTCAGTTGTATCTTGCTATGTCTTTGATGTGGGACCTTCCTGGCTGACCTGATTGCCTTTTGTCACACATCGGCAGATAAACAGTCAGGATGATTAAATTTAGTCGTCTACCATTGTAAGGTACACATGCATTGTTCTCTATCTATATATGCTTTGGCGATTCTGTATCTCTTTACTTCACCCGACGAAGCAGCAACAGCTCCTAAAGCTTGTGAGTTCAAATAAAACTGTTGGACTATAACCTGGTGTTGGCGACTTCTCATTTTTGTCCACCCCAGTCCAAAACCGGCATCTCCACATCATGATCAATACTAATACTCCGACAGTGCGGCGCTCCCTCAGTGCTGCCCTTCCAACAGTGCGGCATCCCTCAGTACTGCCCCTCTGATAGTGCAAGTGTCCCTCAGTACGGACCCTCCGACAGTGCAGTGCTCCCTCAGTAAAGATCCTCTGACAGTGCGGCGTTCCCGAAGTAAATCCCCTCCGACAATGCGGCGCTCCCTCACTACTGCCCCTCCGACAGTGCGGCACTCCCTCAGTACTTCCTCTCAGACAGAGCGGCGCTCCCTCAGTACTGCCCCTCCGACAGGGCAGCGCTCCCTCAGTATCGCAACTCTGACAGTGTAGGGTGCCCTCAGTACCACTCCTCCGACAGTGCGGCACTCGCATAATACTTCCTTTCAGACAGTGCAGCGCTCCCTCTGTAACTCCCCTTCGACAGACCGTTGCTCCCTCAGTAGTGCCACTCCGACAGTGCGGCACTCGCTTAGTACTTCCCCTCAGAAAGTGCAGCGCTCCCTCTGTAACTCCCCTCCGACAGAGCGGCGCTCCCTCAGTACTTACCCTCCGACAGTGCAGCGCTCCCTCAGTGCGGCACCCCAACTGTGTAGCGCTCCCTCAGTACTGCCCCTTCGACCGTTCCACGCTCCCACAGTCCCGCCCCTCTGACAGTGCAGCGCTTCCTCCGTACTGCCATCCAACAGTGCAGCGCTTCCTCAGCACAGAACCTCCGACATTGAGGTACTCCGTTAGTACAGACCCTCCAACAGTGCTGTGCTCCCTCAGCAAAGACCCTCTGACAGTGCGGCAATCCTTCAGCACTGCCCCTCCGAAAGTGCAGCACTCCGTCAGTTCAGAACTTCTGACAGTGTAGCGCTCACTCAGTACTTCCCCTCCGAGAGTGCTGCCTTCCCTCAGCACCACCCCTCCTACAGTGCGGCGCTCCCTTAGTACAGAACCCCTGACAGTGCAGCACTCCCTCAATACTGCACCTCCGACAGTGCGGCACACCCACAGTACAGCCACACCTACAGTGCCGCGTTCCCTCAGACCTGACCGTCTGACAGGGCAGCACTTCCTCAGTACTGCCAATCTGACAGTCCAGTGCACCCTCAGTCCTCCCGTCCAAAAGCGGCACTCCCTCATTACTTGCAATCCGACAGTGCAGCGCTCCCTCAGTATTAACCCTCCGACAGTACCGCACCATCTCTGTACTTCCCTTCCAACAGTGCAGCGCTCCCTCAGTACGGACCAACCAACAGTGCAGCGCTTCCTTAGTACTGCCAATCCGACAGTGCAGTGCTCCCTCAATACTAACCCTCCGACAATGAGGCACTCCCTCAATATTGCCCCTCCGACACTGCTGCGCTCGCTCAGTACTGCCCATCCGACAGGGCCCCGCTTCCTCAGTATTGCCCCTCTGACGGTGCAGCGTTCCCGCAGTATTGCCCCTCTGACAGTGTTGGCTTCCCTCATAACCGCCCCTCCGACAGTGCGGCGCCCCCTCAGTACTGCCCATCCAACAGTGCGGCACACCCATAGTACTGCCCCTCAGAGAGTGCAGCGCTCCCTCAGTACTGCACCACAAACAGTGCGGCAGGCTCTCAGTACTGCGCCACGGACAGTGCCGCGCTCCCTCAGTCCTACACCTCTGACAATGCAGCACTTCCTAAGTACTGACAATGTGACAGTGCAGAGCTCCCACAGTCCTGCCCCTCCAACAGCAGCACTTCCTCATTACAGGCAATCCGACAGTGCACCGCTCCCTCAGTATTAACACTCCGACAGTGCAGCGCTCCCTCTGTACTGTCCACGCAGTTAGTATCAGCGATCCGTCAGAACTGTTCCTACTACAGTGCAGCGCTCCCTCATTACTGTCCCTCCTACAGTGCAGCGCTTACTCAGTACAGCCGCTCCGACAGTGCAGCGCTCCCTCATTACTGCCCCTCCGACACTGCAGCGCTCACTCAGTACAGCCGCTCCGACAGTGCAGCGCTCCCTCATTACTGCCCCTCCGACACTGCAGCGCTCACTCAGTACAGCCGCTCCGACAGTGCAGCGCTCCCTCATTACTGCCCCTCCGACACTGCAGCGCTACCTCAGTCATGCCCCTCCGACAGTGCAGTTCTCCCTCAGTGCTGCCCCTATGACACTGAGGAGCTTCATCAATACAGCACCTCCGAAAGTTCAGCGCTCCCTCAGTACAGCCCCTCCTTCACTGCGGCGCTACCTCAGTACTGGCAGTCCGACAGTGCAGCGCTCCCTCAGTACGGTGCCTCCGAAAGGGCAGCGATCCGTCAGTACTGCCCCACAGAAACTGCTGTGCTCCCTCAGTACGGTGCCTCCGGCTGTGCGCCGCTCCCTCATTACTGCCCCTCCGACAGTGCGGTGCTCCCTCAGTACAGCCCCTCTGAGAGTGCAACACTCCCGCAGTACGGATCCTCCGACAGTGCCGCGCCCACCCAGTCCTACACCTCCGACAGTGACGAAATCGCTCACTCCTGCCCCTCCGACAGAGTGGCACTCCCTCATTACTGGGAATTCGACAGTGCAGCGCTCTCTCAGTACTGTCCCTCCGGCTGTGCGGCGCTCCCTCAGTACTCTACCTCCGACAGTGCAGCGCTCTCTCAGTACTGTCCCTCCGGCTGTGCGGCGCTCCCTCAGTACTCTACCTCCGACAGTGCAGTGCTCTCTCAGTACTTCACCACCGAATGTGCATGGCTGCTCTGTACAGTCGAATCTGGCAGTGCAGCGCTCAATCAGTACTGTCCCTTCGACAGTGTAGCGCTCCCTCAGTACTTACACTACGACAGTGCAGCGCACAGTCAGTACAACAAAGCCGTCAGTGCAGCCCTCCCTCAGTAATGCCCCTCTGACGCTGCAGCGCTCCCTTAGTACTGCGCCTCCTACAGTGCAGTGTTACATCAGTATTGCTCCTCTAACAATGAGGCGCTCCATTAATACTGACCCTCCGACAGGGCAGCGCTTCGTCAGCACAGCAAATCCGAAAGTGTGACAGTCCCTCAGTACTGCCCCTCCGACAGTGTGGCACTCCCTCAGTACTGCTCCTCTGATAAGTACAGCGCTCCCTTAGTACAGACCATCTGGCAGTGCAGCGCTCCCTCAGTACTGCCCCACCGACAATGACGCGCTCCCTCAGTCCTGTTGCTCTTACCCTGCAGTGCTCCCTCAATACTGCCCTCCGACAGTGCGGCGCTCCCTCAGTGCAGCCCTTCTGAGAGTGCAGCACTCCCACAGTACGGATCCTCCGACAGTGCCGCGCCCACCCAGTCCTACCCCTCCAACAGTGACGAAATCGCTCACTCCTGCCCCTCCGACAGAGTGGCACTCCCTCATTACTGGCAATCCGACAGTGCAGCGCTCTCTCAGTACTGTCCCTCCGGCTGTGCGGCGCTCCCTCAGTACTCTACCTCCGACAGTGCAGTGCTCTCTCAGTGCTGCACCTCCGAATGTGCATGGCTGCTCTGTACAGTCGAATCTGGCAGTGCAGCGCTCCATCAGTACTGTCCCTTCGACAGTGTAGCGCTCCCTCAGTACTTACACTACGACAGTGCAGCGCACAGTCAGTACAACAAAGCCGTCAGTGCAGCCCTCCCTCAGTATGCCCCTCCGACGCTGCAGCGCTCCCTTAGATCTGCGCCTCCTACAGTGCAGTGTTACATCAGTATTGCTCCTCTAACAATGAGGCGCTCCATCAATACTGCCCGTCCGACAGGGCAGCGCTTCGTCAGCACAGCAAATCCGAAAGTGTGACAGTCCCTCAGTACTGCCCCTCCGACAGTGCGGCACTCCCTCAGTACTGCTCCTCTGATAAGTACAGCGCTCCCTTAGTACAGACCATCTGGCAGTGCAGCGCTCCCTCAGTACTGCCCCACCGACAATGCCGCGCTCCCTCAGTCCTGTTGCTCTTACACTGCAGCGCTCCCTCAATACTGCCCTCCGACAGTGCGGCGCTCCCTCAGTGCAGCCCTTCTGAGAGTGCAGCACTCCCACAGTACGGATCCTCCGACAGTGCCGTGCCCACCCAGTCCTACCCCTCCAACAGTGACGAAATCGCTCACTCCTGCCCCTCCGACAGAGTGGCACTCCCTCATTACTGGCAATCCGACAGTGCAGCGCTCCCTCAGTACTGTCCCTCCGGCTGTGCGGCGCTCCTCAGTACTCTACCTCCGACAGTGCAGTGCTCTCTCAGTACTGCACCTCCGAATGTGCATGGCTGCTCTGTACAGTCGAATCTGGCAGTGCAGCGCTCCGTCAGTACTGTCTCTTCGACAGTGTAGCGCTCCCTCAGTACTTACACTACGACAGTGCAGCGCACAGTCAGTACAACAACGCCGTCAGTGCAGCCCTCCCTCAGTATTGCCCCTCCGACGCTGCAGCGCTCCCTTAGTATTGCGCCTCCTACAGTGCAGTGTTACATCAGTATTGCTCCTCTAACAATGAGGCGCTCCATCAATACTGCCCCTCCGACAGGGCAGCGCTTCGTCAGCACAGCAAATCCGAAAGTGTGGCAGTCCCTCAGTACTGTCTCTCCGATATTACAGCTCTCCCTCAGTACAGACCCTCCGAAAGTGCAGCGCTCTCTCATTCCTGCCCCTCCGAGAATACACTGCTGCCTCTGTACGGAAACTCCAACAGTGCATCGATCCCTCAGTACTAACCCATCGACTGTGCCGCGCTCCCTCAGTGCTGGCTCTCCCACAGAGCGGCGCTCACACATCACTGGCAATGCGACAGTGCATCGCTCCCGCATTACTGTCCATCTGGCTGTGTGGCGCTCCCTCATTAATCTCTCTCTGACAGTGAAGAGCTCTCTCAGTGCTGCCCCTCCGACAGTGCAGCTTTCCCTCTGTACTTTCCACTCGGACAGTGCAGCGCCCCATCAGTACTGTCCCTCCGACAGTGCAGCGTTCATTCAGTACAGCCACTCAAAAGTGCAGCGCTCCCTCAATACTGACCCTCCGACACTGCAGCGCACCCTCAGTACTGCCCCTCCATCAGTGCAGTGATCCCTCAGAAATGCCTCTCTGACAATGAGGCGCTCCATCAATACTGTCCCTCCGACAGTTCAGCGCTCCCTCAATAATGAACATCCGACATTGCAGCGCACTCTCATTACTGTCACTTCATCAGTGCAATGTTCCCTCAGTACCGCCCCTCTGACAATGAGGTGCTCCATCAATACTGCCCATCCATCAGTGTAGCGATCACTCATTACTGCCCCTCTGAAAGGGCAGCGCTCCCTCATTACCGCCCCTCCGATGGTGCAGCATTCCCTCACTAAAGCCCCTCCGATAGTGCCGCGTTCCCTCAGTACCGCCCTTCAGATAGTGCGGTGGTCCCTCAATACTACCCCTTAAACCGTGCAGCACTCCCTCAGTATTGCCCCTCCGACAGTGCAGCACTCCCTCAGTACGGACCCTCCGACAGAGCAGCGTTCCCTCAGTCCAGCCCCTCTGACAGTACAGCGCTTTGTCAGAACTGCCAATCCGACAGTGCGGCACTCCCTCAGTTCTGCTACTCCGACAGTGCTGCGCTCCCTCAGTCCCGCCCGTCTGACAGAGCAGCGCTCTCTCAGTGCTGTCAATCCGAAAGTGCAGCGCTCTCTCAGTACTGCCACCCCGACAGTGCGGCATACTCATTGCACTGCTCCTGCAATAGTGCGGCACTCCCTCAGTGCAGCCCCTCCGACAGTGCAGTGCTCCCTCAGTACTGCCCCTCCGACAGTGCAACTCTCCCTCAGTTTTGCCCCTCTGACCGTGCAGCGATTCCTCAGTAATGACCCTCCCACAGTGCGGCACTCCCTCAGTGCTGCTCCTCTGACAGTGCCGCACTCCCTCAGTCCTTCCCCTCAAACATTGCATCGCTTCCTCAGTACTGCCAATCCAAATGTGCAGCCCTCTATCAGTACTGCCCCTTCGAAATTGCGGCGTCCCCTCAGCACCGCCCCTCCGACAGTGCGTCGCTCCCTCAGTACAGTCCCTCTGACAGTGCGGCACGCCCTCAGTACTTTCCCTCCGACAGTGCAACGCTCCCTCAGTACGGGGCCTCCGACAGTGCAGCATTCTCTCAGTAATGCCCACCGACAGTGCCCCGCTCCCTCAGTTCTTCCCCTCTGACAGGGCAGCGATCCCGCTGTACTGACCCTCCGACAGTGCGGCAGTCCCTCAATAATCCCCCTCCATCAGTGCGGCACTCCCTCTGTACTGCCAATCCGACAGTGCTGCGCTCCCTCAGTACTTCCGATCTGACAGTGCAGCGCTCTCTCAGTACTGCCCGTCTGACATCGCAGCGTTCCCTCAGCACTGCCCCTCCAATAGTGCGGCGCTCTATCAGTAAAGCACCTCCGACAGTACAGTGCTCCCTCAGTATTGCCCCTCCGACATTGCAGCAAATCCTCAGTAATGACTCTCCGACAGTGCAACTCTCCCTCAATCCTGCCCCACTGACAGTGCAGCGATTCCTCAGTAATGCCCCTCCCACAGTGCGGCACTCCCTCAGTGATGCTCCTCTGACAGTGCCGCACTCCCTCAGTCCTTCCCCTCAAACAATGCATCGCTTCCGCAGTACTGTCAATCCAAATGTGCAGCCCTCTATCATACTGTCCCTCCAACAATGCGGCGTCCCCTCAGCACCGCCCCTCCGACAGTGCGGCGTTCCCTCAGCACTGCCCCTCTGACAGTGCGGAGCTCCCTCGGTACTGCCCCTCTGAAAGTGCAGCGAGCTATGAATACGGACCTTCCAACAGTACAGCGCTCGCTCAGTACTGCCCATACGACTGTGCCGCGCTCCCTCAGTTGTGTTTAGGGACAGTCCCTAACTATCAGATATACGTGAAAGGAGCTGATTGAGGTGAGTGTGTGTTTAGCGATCGTCACTAACTATCAGTTGCACGTGTAAGGGAGTTAATTGAGGAGAGTATTTGTTTAGGGACTGTCCCTAACTATCAAGTATATTTGTAAGGGAGCTGTCTGAGGAGAATGTGTGCTTATTGACAGACATCTGTGTAAGGGAGCTGTTTGAGGAGAGTGTGTTGAGTTATGAACTGTCCCTATCTATCAGGTACATGTGCAAGGGAGCAGATTGAGGAGTGTCAGTTTGTTTAGGCACGGTCCCTAACTATCAGGTTCATGTGAAGGTGATGTAAGGGTTTTGTCTCTCAACCTGTGAGATTCGTGTGGCTCTGTGCAGCCTGGATGCTAGTGCGAGTTTAGGCCTTATTGCCTGTTCTGGTCTCCAGCCAGTCTGGGAGCACTAGACACCTGTGAGTGGTTCGACCCACTCGCCCTTACGGTCCTGACACTGGACTTAGATGCGAGAGCAGTAATGGAGATGAAACTCAGGTAGACTCGGTTGAATGGTACGAAATGGAAAATCTTTATTGCATATTATCTAAGATTACGAAATACATGTCATAAGCACAGATTAATTACAGTACAATCTTACACGCAGTTATGTACTTAATTTCAGGGAAACGAGGAACGAACGACACATCGTAAATGGGGGCACACATTACAATTATCCTTAATACTTAAAACCCTCCCCTATCAATATCTGTCCTAAGCTAGATTCGTAGGATCGAGACTCATGCTCACCACTCGTGATAACTCGGAGAATTCCGAAAACTCTGATCGGATGTTTTTCACCGCAGCACCCACGTGTCGATCAGGGGGTCTCCTGGCCCCACTTGTTTACTCGTTTCTGCTCCGGCTAGCAGGCTGGAACGTCTGCTGTCATGAAGATCTGTGTTGTCCTCGGAGTTCCGACACTACTCAAAAAAGAGTCTTCCTGTGCCCTCGCACTGATGCGATAAAATTCGAAGAATAGTCTTCCTGCCAGTTGGGTAGCAGTTACCGATTTATCGAGCGCGGTCGGGGCTTACTGACCGTGACGAGATGTATTGTCTTCTTCTCTTCTCATCTCATCTCGGGCCTTCGGTTCCAACACCATTTACCGACTTATCGGGATGGTGCGCCCGCTTCAAGGCTTCAGAGCCCAGTTCTACACAGGTCTTCGCGACACGACACGAGGTAGATCCGAGCGGATCATAAAGTTCAACAGTCTTTTGAAAAGAGACATGAGGCAAGCAGGAACAAGACGGCGAGTCAAGAGCAGCCACGAGGATAAACGCCAGCAGGATCAGAGGATAAGAGTCGAGAGAGAGATGGACGGTTTGGAGCTTGTAGTTATAGTGCAAAATCTTCCTTTTCCCGCCCAACCTTAATGTCTTTTCTTTTGTTAGGGTTTGGCGCTCAAATGTCTTGTATAGGGTGATCTTCGTTTTAATGGGTTTCGGGGCTACTCGTAATTGTCTGAGTACCTGTTAATATTTCTCCCATTGTTTAATCGGTCAGTGTTCTCCCTGGAGGGGTTTTGGGGCTTCCAAGTGTCCTCTGTAACTACCCGCTAACGACTCTCTCATCGTAGAGTCGTTGGGATTTTACATATTAATGTCTTTGGATGGGTTCTTGATTACTTGGTACAATAGCCCTTGTTCGCACCTGGGAGACCGATTTCAGTATTTATGTGTATACTGTAAACCCATGATGTCTCGTGTATTATCTTAAATGTGCTGAGTCTTGGTCGATCTTGCACAAATGTTTATTGGAACGCCATCTTGTCTGCCTGTCGAAAAGTCTGGAATGTTCTGCCACGAGGCGAGGCGGCCATTTTACAAGCTGCTTGTGTCCACTTTGAAAACCTGACAGCATTCTGCTGAAATAAAAGCTGTTTGAACGAAACTCTGTGTTCTTCTCCTTATTAATAAAATCGCGATATATTGCGAATTCTACAGTCCCTCCTGTTGATGCGAATAACTCCGCTTATCGTATCAAAAATATGGTGGTGAGCAATATTATCTCGATTTTCTCCGAATCCAGAAAATTTAATCCCATAACTTAAACTATCTAGGGTCTTTGCGTCGTCCTTATTTCCCAAGAAAATTACATTTTATATCACCGTAGGCATTATTTGCCTTTAAACTTACACCACTTGTTTTCCTTCCAGGCGTAACCAGGCCGATGCCTCTCGTATCACCTGTACATTCATATTTTTTTATTTAGGGAAAGGAAAATCAAAACAAAACCAAAACAATCACTTTTAAACTACAACACCATCACCAAAATAATCAACACCAACTCTTAAAACATGTCGAGTTCCAAACGTATTTACAGTTTCCGAAAAATCACGATCGAGTACGACTTCCGCGGCGCACGTGGCAAACGGGAGTGACGCCATTTTCCGATTACACGGTGCTTTCATCGTGCACGTGCACGTAACGTTCTCGCCACTCTCCCGTGTTTTCGTGTTTGGTGAGGCGTTTGCCTCTCTTACAATGTACGATCAATAGGTACACTACAATAAAAACTTGGCATACAACTAAAATGTGGGAGGCTATTCTGATCCATGAAGGCACTTCAATATTGGTGAACAGATTCCACCACGGTGGAATTACTATATCCAGAATGTCTGTCCCTATTTCGACAGTTTTCTGCTCTAGTGTGTAAAAATGTTTTTGTGACACCGCGACGGCTTTTAAAAGCTTGGTGAGGTGTTCAGGGAGAGGGGGAATGAGGTATCCGAAATGCGCGACGAATCGCTGCAAGTCGGTGAAATTCTCTTTTACTGTTAGATGAACCGTGGATGGTTCAGGGATTGGGACAATTCGCTGTTGTGCTACTTGAACTTCCGCCCTGGGTTTGAAACAGAAACTGCTGTCACTCACCGGACACCTGCTACGGTTTCCATGCTGGTAGTGTTGCGCTGCAGTGGTAACACAATATGTTCCACCCCCGATGTATGCTACCTGCGGAGGCACATGATCTTGTGCCATTGCCTCCATGGTGCAATTCATGGACTTGGCGCCAGCCGTTCTGAACCCGCACTGTGGTGTTAAAAAGGCATTCAAGTGCTGGGGACACAGTATTATGTGTGCTCCCCTGCCACGACAACCAGAGAGATCTGTACCTGTCATCGTTTGCTCCCAGCGGATGACGTAGGGTGGAACCGCTGCATAGCGAATGTGGGCTCCCCCCTGAATGACACCAATGTTCTCTACCCGATACACCGGGGCGGGCTTTGCTGTGTCGCCCAAAACCGGCATACGTAGTACTATACCCATGATAGTATGGTTTGATCGTCCGCAGTCCACGGGGACTGGGTATGCTTCTGAAGCTAACCTGAGCTGGCACGGGCTTAATGCGTTCTGAAAAGGGTAGAGCGCCCGCAGGTGTTTGTTACTTATCCAGGACGGGACCAAACCTTGTTTTAAATCCTCCAAATTACTGCGGCCCTCGCCCAGTAACCACGCCCCGTAAAGCACGCACACCTCATTCTGCGCAGCTTGATCGGATGCATTCCGATCTTCCCTAATCAGGGCATTTACCGTTCTCGCGTGTTTCTCTAGCTCTGCTATAATTTCTTTTAAATGGAGAGTCATGGCTTGGTCCTCGTGTAAACCCGACCCAACCACCTTATTTTCATCTGTGAGAATGTCTTTTAATTGCGTTTTTAAACCATTAATCTGGGTCTGCAGCTCCACACTGTCTAGAGCGTTGACCACAGATGTTCCTGTGTTAAAAGCAGTGAACGCGTCGTTTACTACACCCCTTCTTTGCCTCCCCACTTGATCAAAAACTTCATGTGGTGCAGTGTACAAACTTGTTTTATCAATTTCCGCGAAATCGAATTCGTAAAATTGTCTGAACATCTTGGTCAACAGGACCTGATATAACTGTTCCGTCTTTTTGGGGCACCACTCTGGTAACCGCACCTCGGTGAGATTTAAAATCACCGAGGCCACCGCGTAATGTACCCCCTGAAATAGTATCTGGTCTGTGGGGACCAGTACCAAACCATTCCCGGGTCCCTTACTAGTTTTAGGGCACCCTTCCTCTTTAGCTAGAACCACCGGAATCGTGGGCGGGGCTTTGCGTGGGCGCGTAATGAGTTCAGTGGCATTTACCGGGATCGAAGTGTATGGGGCTCCGCACCCCCTGGTGCTCGCATCCCACCTCATCCCCTGTCCGTTATCCTGCCATTGATTAATGAAAAATATGGAGATGCCTTTGGGGCACGCGTACTTTGACCCCCACATGCATACATAAATTCCCTCATCCGGTTCCCACCATTTGTCCCAACAGACTCTCACTTGTCCGTTTGTCCCCGTAATTGTCCGATGGGTATTATTACCCAGTCGTTCCCACTCGACCGAAGAGTTCCTCATGTTTTTGCTCAGCTTTCGCAGCCACCACCATCGGCTCAATGGGACATTCCCATTACAAGTTAAACAAATCCGTTTGCCGACGGTGACGCTGATCCTGGGTGCGATGATCCTTACTTTGGGGCACATTAAAGAAGTCTCTTGGTAGGCAAACCCCGATGTGCTGGAATACTCCGTTGAGTTTGTTCCCAGCCATCCTGGCCACCTTCCCTTGTGGAAATAGGTGGTGGTCTCCTCAGCCTCCCGTCTTCCGGTCCCATCCACCGCGATGGGGGCCGTGTCCCCGGAGCATCCAAACACCACGACATCCTTGGTGCGGCCTCGATAGGCCAATCCACATCCGATTGCCGCGAGCAATACTAGAATTCGTTCCATCCTTCCTTGGTTCCTGTGATCAGATAGAATGAGGTAGCCAGCCTCGCAAGAGTCTCTGGCTTTTGTGAAGGGTGAGCGGGTCCCCTGACCTCGCCTCACGTAAACTTCAATGTTCACTAAATAAACTTTAACTAAACCTATCTAAAGCTCCCATCATTTTACCATTTTCTGTTAAAATTAAACTACAAACTTAAACCGATTTTAAAACTGTAAACTTATTCTTAACCTTAAACTATAAACTTATTCTTAACCTTAAACTATAAACTTAGAAAACTTATCCTTAAACTATTACTGTACAGCGCCGCCCGTTGTCAGGGCGGCCCCTTTAAATTCTGAGAAGGCTGCTGCGAGCTCTTCCCGACGGTGGGAGGGCACTGACCCCTTCCTTTGATCTGCCGCAGCCTGTTGCTGCTGCGATGGGACTGGGCCCTACCTGGGCTGCCTTAACCTTAAGCCTGCGCCTTGGGGCAGTCTGTGGACATGACCACATTTTCCTGGGCTGGGGTGCTCGACTTGACCGACGAGGAGTTGTCGGGGGCAGGAATCCCAGGACCGACGGACCGGGTTCCGAGACTTCCACCGGGATGACCTGTGGTCCCACCACAGTCGCTGGCTCCGCCTCCCCTGACTCCGCCTCCCTGACCTCGGGACTTGCAGCTTATGGCACCGCCCTGCTCGGCCCAGCAGGCGGCCCTTCACTCGCAATCCCTACCTCCCCCGAGGGCAGGACGTTCAAGGCGGGCGGCTCGGGCTCTGAGGTTTTGACCGTCACGCCCTGTGGTCCCACAGTGGCTGGCTCCGCCTCCCCTAGGTCCTCCCTCCTGTGTTCGGGACCTGCAGCCTCGGTGTCCACCCTGTGTGGATCTCTATCTGCAGCCCCTGTCCTCCCTATACCTGAATCGGGGGCGACCCTTGCGTCCTCCGATTCCCAGTCGTCCTCATCACTATCCTCATCTGACTCGAGTTCCTGGAACTCTCCCTCATCTGACTCCCAACCCCACAAAAATGTTTCACAATTTTCCAGGATGTCTCCTTCCCTGATGCAAGCTGCTTTGCCTGCCTGTGTGCCTTGTGGTCCTACCTGGGGCTGCGAGTCCCCACTCGCAGGTTTTGCCCATGTGGTTTTCCCTTGTGCACCTGGCTTGTACAGTTTGCACTGGTTTAAATCCCTGCTTCTGGCTACCTGGTAGGCTGCTTTTAATTCTCTAAGCTGCCCTTCCAGCCCATCTATTTTCCCTATTAAGCGGGCGTTCTCCTCCCGCAAGGCCTGCTCTTTCAACCTGGCTTCCTCACAGGAGACCTCCTCCTGTGCGTGTCTTTTAAAAGGACACAGGTAGGCAGGCTGCGTGAGCTCTACTCATTGGGTATTGTTAGACGGGCCTGTGGCACCTACGGGGCCGGTAGCAACCGCCACTTTTCCATGCGCACTCATGAAGTTGCGCATGGCTCCCAACACTGTTTCGAGGTCGTCGGGAGGGGTGGGTGCACTAGCTTCCCTAACAGAGACAGGCATCTGGGCTCGGGCTGCGGGATTTTTATCCCTGGAATCCTTCCAAGGGTTCCTGCAGTTCTTGCGCCAGTGCCCTGTCTTCCCACACCCGTAACAAGCATTACTTGCCTGCGGGGCGCGGTTACCCTCCTGATGCCACTCCCTTTGAGCCGGGGTTGCGGGTCGTACCTCATGTACCTTTCCTTTAAGGGGACGTGTTCCCATACCCCTGATATTACGGTATCCTACCGTGAGTCGATTTAATACCGACTCTTCCGTAATGTTGGGGTCAGTGGGATCAAACCACGCTTTTGCCTGCTCTCTGACGGCTGGCAAACTGTTGGCTACTATACACCTGAGCCAATGAGTTAAACCGACGCCGTCCACAGCGTCGCGATCTGGCGCACCTGGGCAGCTGCGCTGATATACTGGCCACAGCCTGTCGGCGAAAACCTTCGGGGGTTCTCCCTCCATCTGCACTGTCTGTCCCACTCTAACAAACGGACCTTCATCGTCCGTCCCCAACACTTCTAGGACCTCATTTTTTAATGCCTCATAGTTCTTGGTTCCCCTCTTGCTCTCGTCCGAGAGACACTGAAGGATTGAACTGCCTAACGAAAATAACAGCATCTTTGCTGTTTCCCCATCGTCGCAGCCGTTAATGGCTGCGGTTTGCTCAACTTCTCTAAAATGCACGGAAGGGTCGTCTGACTCGGTCAGCTTCCGTACGTGATTTATCATAACTCTCAGCTGGTGTGAGCTGTGAGGCAACACAAGCTGGTTGAGGAGATCCCCTTCTTCCCCACCGTTTCTGCTTGGGCCCCTTTTTATACCCGTAACTGGACACAACGGTCCCTTTTCCACTTCTCCCTCAGTGGGCTCTTTCGTTTCTCCTACTACTTCCTCCCTCACCCAGGTTTCCGAATAGCTGGGTGGCGCGGAGTGCGTAGTGGCTAATACTTCCTTTGCTTTACTTGGTGGGAATTTCTGAAACTCCTCATCTACTAGCGGCTGGTGTGCTGACGGACTGATAAGGCACACCATGCCGTGCGCTTTGTTCACGGCCCTTTTAAGGTGCTCTATCTCCTTTTGGCAGACGCTATGATCGGCCCCCTGAAATTTATCCTCAAGGGCCATCTTATATGCCGCCCTAACCCCCGTTAAGCTCTCTTCCTGGGCTCTTATTTGGGCAGCTTGGCGGGCACATCGTTCCTTTAGTCTGCCCTCACTTAACTTTGCCTCAGTGACCTGGCACTCGAGGTAATCTATTTTTGCTTTATGGTGACTGGTGATTTCCTGGCGTTCTCGGTGCAGCGCACTTAAATTCCTAATGAGCAACTCCCCTCCAGCGACCTTCTCATCCATTTCCTCCTCTAAATGCCTGATCCGAGCTGTTTGCGCTGTAATGACCTGGTTTGAAATCTGGACCTGCCTTTTGTAACACATTAACCAGACTGCTTTCTCGACTGTCTTTTTATGTTCCTTACTATCTGTCCACCTCTCGGCTGCCTCTAGTGGACACTTATCCGCTAACAGGTCACTTATCCATTTCTTAGTTAAATTTACCTTTCCGAATACATAATCTGCTATCTTTTCCTGCATGACATTTCGTACATTCACACCAAAGTCTAACACACTACCCTCTCGCTGCCAGTTTCCTGCCGCGGTCGCCATTTTCTGTAAGGGTTTTGTCTCTCAACCTGTGAGATTCGTGTGGCTCTGTGCAGCCTGGATGCTAGTGCGAGTTTAGGCCTTATTGCCTGTTCTGGTCTCCAGCCAGTCTGGGAGCACTAGACACCTGTGAGTGGTTCGACCCACTCGCCCTTACGGTCCTGACACTGGACTTAGATGCGAGAGCAGTAATGGAGATGAAACTCAGGTAGACTCGGTTGAATGGTACGAAATGGAAAATCTTTATTGCATATTATCTAAGATTACGAAATACATGTCATAAGCACAGATTAATGACAGTACAATCTTACACGCAGTTATGTAATTAATTTCAGGGAAACGAGGAACGAACGACACATCGTAAATGGGGGCACACATTACAATTATCCTTAATACTTAAAACCCTCCCCTATCAATATCTGTCCTAAGCTAGATTCGTAGGATCGAGACTCATGCTCACCACTCGTGATAACTCGGAGAATTCCGAAAACTCTGATCGGATGTTTTTCACCGCAGCACCCACGTGTCGATCAGGGGGTCTCCTGGCCCCACTTGTTTACTCGTTTCTGCTCCGGCTAGCAGGCTGGAACGTCTGCTGTCATGAAGATCTGTGTTGTCCTCGGAGTTCCGACACTACTCAAAAAAGAGTCTTCCTGTGCCCTCGCACTGATGCGATAAAATTCGAAGAATATTCTTCCTGCCAGTTGGGTAGCAGTTACCGATTTATCGAGCGCGGTCGGGGCTTACTGACCGTGACGAGATGTATTGTCTTCTTCTCTTCTCATCTCATCTCGGGCCTTCGGTTCCAACACCGTTTACCGACTTATCGGGATGGTGCGCCCGCTTCAAGGCTTCAGAGCCCAGTTCTACACAGGTCTTCGCGACACGACACGAGGTAGATCCGAGCGGATCATAAAGTTCAACAGTCTTTTGAAAAGAGACACGAGGCAAGCAGGAACAAGACGGCGAGTCAAGAGCAGCCACGAGGATAAACGCCAGCAGGATCAGAGGATAAGAGTCGAGAGAGAGATGGACGGTTTGGAGCTTGTAGTTATAGTGCAAAATCTTCCTTTTCCCGCCCAACCTTAATGTCTTTTCTTTTGTTAGGGTTTGGCGCTCAAATGTCTTGTATAGGGTGATCTTCGTTTTAATGGGTTTCGGGGCTACTCGTAATTGTCTGAGTACCTGTTAATATTTCTCCCATTGTTTAATCGGTCGGTGTTCTCCCTGGAGGGGTTTTGGGGCTTCCAAGTGTCTTCTGTAACTACCCGCTAACGGCTCTCTCATCGTAGAGTCGTTGGGATTTTACATATTAATGTCTTTGGATGGGTTCTTGATTACTTGGTACAATAGCCCTTGTTCGCACCTGGGAGACCGATTTCAGTATTTATGTGTATACTGTAAACCCATGATGTCTCGTGTATTATCTTAAATGTGCTGAGTCTTGGTCGATCTTGCACAAATGTTTATTGGAACGCCATCTTGGCTGCCTGTCGAAAAGTCTGGAATGTTCTGCCACGAGGCGTGGCGGCCATTTTACAAGCTGCTTGTGTCCACTTTGAAAACCTGACAGCATTCTGCTGAAATAAAAGCTGTTTGAACGAAACTCTGTGTTCTTCTCCTTATTAATAAAATCGCAATATATTGCGAATTCTACAGTGAGCTGAGTGAGGAGAGTTTGTCGTGTTTAGAGACTGTCCCTTACTATTAGGTGCATGTGCAAGGGAGCTGAATGAGGAGAGTGTGTTGCAGGAAAGACTGATATTTAAATATATTTAGCAGATGAGAATCATATATGAAGAATTTGAAGTGCAGCCATTAACCATATTAGATTACCCATAATTACTCCTGGGTAACTGAAAAGCTAAGAATTGTTCAGAATGCAGCTGCGGGGAAAGCCAAATGCAATTTTGACTAAGCTGATAACAAGCAGCTATAGGCTGCAAGTAAAGGTCAAATCTTTAAATCACATATTATGATGCTGAATAAAACTTAGAATTCGCTTAACAAAACTAATTGCAACAATATTTAAAGGCTAATTATTATAAGGACATGAAATGAGAGAGATCGTGGAAGTGAAGGTATTTATCTGGTAGATTAAAGTGAGATAGTCTGGATACCTCAAGACAAGTGAAACAGCGCTGATATGGTCCCTTGGTATAAATGCTTTGCACGAGGTAGGCTATGAAATGAAAGAGATATGGTAAAGTCTAATGAGGTGAAACGCTATAAACAATTTAACACGACAGTGCAGCAGAGTTAGTGGGAATGTACTGGAAAAGCAGTGGCCTGGTTACTAGCCTTAACCTGAGTGAAAATGGCATTTTGACCATTAGAACCAATTAAAGAAGGTGATTTTGTTAAATACCATATATGGACAATGGCCAAACGAACTGTTGATAAGGAAAGGATTAAAACCGCGATACTCAAAGAACGACTTCACACAGAGATTTCGTGCATAGAAAAGCAACAGATTTACCAGGACGTTGCCTGTGTCCGAGGGGCTCCAGACATCAAGGGCTGCGAGCTATTCATTTTACTATCGCCTAATGTTAAGTATTGATTACGCAGTAAGCTTAATAAATCTGATCTATTGCTCAAACTTACTGGCTGCTGCCTATTTGTGTCTTGTCAAAGATCTCTGAGAGGTCACTTGACTGACTCACAACTGGCACCCCAGATGGGACAAGACAAAGCGGCTAGGATTGTGTAATATACCAGACCTCGAGAGTAGCCTCCTGATCAACTGCTGCTCTTGGGGAGGGATTAACCCTTCGTGGGGAGTGCCCGTGAATTCTGCACCAATAGTTATTGATGTTAGAGGTCTGTTAAGAAATCTACAAAATGACTAGCAAATGTTTTGCTAACTAATATGAGAGTAAGTTAGACAGAGGTGCCTGTGAGGAGGAAGTACAGGTACTATTGACAGAATGTTTAGGCAAAGGAGACCGAATCAGCATTTGAAGAAGTGATAAACTTTATTCAGGAACGTGTAGATCTAAAAAAGGTTAAAAGTCATAAGGCGACTGGGCTACTCGCCTATGCTGTATTTTACTGTGCTCAAAGAAATGATGAGTTTTGTCAGAAACAAAGTAAAGAGATAGAAGAGCTAAGAGCACAACCCAATGAGTCAAAAGAAAAATATTGCCGGGAGGTGGGAGATTTGCAAAAGCCAATTACTGACTGAGCGAGCCAGACCTCTCAAGCTGCGGGAGTTCTGCAGACAGGAGGCGGTTTTCGTGAACTAGAAGAAATCAAACAGTCGCTACAATGTAGGGTGATAGAGAGGGAGAATCTTACGCGCGATTTATAAGGTGCCAGAGGCTCCTTGACGGAAGCTCTCCAGCGCCCTTATAGTGAGACGGATCACACTCAGTGCAGGTTGAAGATATACGAACTAGAGGGAAAGCTGGGAAAACGGGAGGTTGTTGTGGCTGCTGTTATTGCCAGATCGTATGATTCAGAAGTGGGAGCAGCAGGAGGAGGAGAAATGATAGACTGGGGTACACAAGAAGGCAAGACATATCAGCAAGGCCCTCATGATGGTTGGAGAGACCCCGGGGTGCCCTCCATCCATGAGGAGAGGCTGTCGGCCCCTGTGAGTGTCATAGTTAGAACCCAGGCCTAAGATGACAAGGGGGAGAAAACCTCATCCGAGTAGCGCTCCGGTCCGCTCAGCGCTGCCGAAGTACAAGCTTGTGTAAATGAGATCGGCCCGATAACAGTATCCGAGTGCCCCATCGACGTTTAAGTTCGATGGAAGGCTTGGACGCGGGGACACATCGAATTAGAGGTCATCGATTTGAAACGCGTCCTCCTCGCTGCCACCGACCACAAGATACGGCGAAATCTTTTGTTCACGGTTTATAATATTGCCACTACCTCGGCAGTAGTCATGGAGTCCATTCAGGAAGAGTTAGGCATTAAGAGCATGGATATGGCTAAGCAATTATATCAAACAACACAGGAACCAGTAGAATCACCCACTGTTTGCAATCATGGGCTCTACACGGTTTTTGGTGGAACCGAAGGGGTTGCGCATGGCTCCGATAACGAAGGGAAGGAACAGGTATCATTTAAGAAACAATTCTTGAATGGCTTGCAAAACTCATTGAGGCGCGCTCTAGGACACACGGTCTCACCTGCGACTGGGTGGGCTGACGTACTCCAGGCCACCAATCAGACTTGGAATTTTGCAGGGAGGAGTGTAGACCAAAAAAACCTGTTAGTGTGGTAGAAGAGCCAGTTATGCACAGTGCACCCCCTACACACGTCGATTCGAATGATATTATTACAACTGTGGGAGAGCTGGGTACTATTCTAAATTTTGTAAGAAACCTCGAAAACAGGGACAACGGTCCCCTCACTTTCGAGGAAATCCACCCCCACACTCGATAATGTCCGGGAATCCTCTGGAGACCAAGGTAGATCAATAGTCCGGAGAAATGTGCAAATTAACAGCCATACTGAGCACTCATATTGCTACAAGTTCTAATCCGGTGGCGGCAGTCTCCGATCCGGCTGGACAACAGCCACAGGGATCCCAGGCGACGGCCCAATGAAGAGGAGAGGCCCCCTCTTGTTCGGAATTGGGGTTCCGATGTGATGATAAAGGGCGACCAGAAATGTTGGTTGCTCTATCGGTGGGCCGAAAACAAATTATACTTATACACACATCCTCATCCGTCACCATCGTCAATAGCGAACACCCTGAACGCCATGCTGCGGCGGGCAAGGGCTGCTTGACGTTACAAGGCTTTGATGGGAGGTCCACCTCTGCTTTTAAGGGAGAAATGATGACTATGGGCAAAAACGGGATTGATTTGAATGTTGATGACCCTGTCGTGATGACAACTCCTGATGGAAGGGACATATTGGGAAGTGATATTTTGGAAAGTTACGGGACAATTATTGATTACAACCAGAGGTGTATTTGGATCGGGACAGTAGGTAGTGAATTAGTCGAAATATCGGATGCTCATTCCGTATTTGCGATTAAGAGGACTTCCTTGTACGAGGCACCAGATCAGATAGATGAGCGAGTCAAATTATTAATTCAAACGCACTCACTCGCATTCGCCACTAGTAAGCATGACTGCGGTCGAATGGAGGGTGAGGAGACGATTAACGGCCCGCCCCGCTCCTTTGTTAAACAGTACCCAATTCCCAAAGAAAGTATCCCTATATTCGAGATGTCATGGACTCCCTCTTAAAACAGGGCATTCTGAGAATTGGCACTTTCACGATCAATTCACCAGCTTGGCCGGTTCGGAAGCCGGACGATAGCTGGAGGCTCACTATTGATACCGAAGTCTGAACAAATTTACGCCCAAGAGCGCCCGTATTGTTAAGGATGCGCCGAGCTTATTATCAGAACTCCCAAAAGACTCTGAATACTACTCCACCCTAGACATTGCGAACGGTTTTTGGAGTATTCCCGGCAGAACAGAGCATCAATATAAATTTGCCTTCACCTTTGAGGACCAGAGGGACACGTGGACGTGCCGACCCCAAGGCTTCCACAACGCCCGACCATCCTCCATACCAGAATGCGACGGATACTGAAAGCTTTTTCTAAGCCCCAGAGCCTGCTTCAGTATGTCGACAACTTGCTACTGGCTACTAGTACAATCGAGGAACAATTTGAACTGTTAGATTAACTTTTAACACTGTTAAGCAGTGCAGGTTTGAAAATTAACTCTCGAAATGCTCAGCTTTTGGAGCAACTGGTCACCTATTTGGGAGTGACAATCTCACCGTAGGGTCTAAGTCCCGACGAGCATAAGATAGAGGTCATTCAACGACTCCAGCTTCCTGTATCCAGGACAGCGCTCCGATCGTTTTTGGGACTAGTGGGATACCAGCGTAGTATTTTTCCTGGATTTGCCGAACTCACAAAACCCCTCTATGAACTGTTAAAAGGAAAAGAGGATCACATGTCCTCCTTGTGGGGGCCAGATCACACCGCTGTAGTTGAGAAATTGAAATATCCTGTTATGCAGGCTACCTGTTTGATATCACCCGACTCGACACAACCATTCCATCTCCAGGCCCCATTAACCGACCATAGTCTGACTGCGGTCCTTTGTCAAGAACGACTGGACAGGTTACAACCAATCGCATATGCCTCACGGGTTTTGCAGGGGGCAGAACGGACTTCTTCACCGTGTGAGCTCCACCTACTGGCGACGTTCTGGGCCAGTCAACACTTTACCTGCATTACGGGCTTACAGAGGATCATCTTGCATTCCCCTCACACCCAACTGAACTTCCTTATCAAACCAGGCAATTCTTTGATCTCATCCCAACAAATCAGCAAATGGAATTTAGAACTATTACAACGGGACATTGATATAAGCTCCAAACAGACTGCTCTTTTACCATTGATCCTTGCGTACGAGGGACACCCTCACAAGAGTCCGCTGCCTTTAATAGACTTTGAGTCCCATCCTGATTTGCGATCACCAACAGAAGGAGCCTCTGAAGTATACGTGGATGACTCCTCCTGCCACGTACAGGGCTCACCTCATACCGGACGTGTTGTGGTCCTCCCGGAGAAGACTCTTAAGTTTAAAAGTAACAAACACTCATGCCAATATGCAGAGATTTTGGCTCTTCTCATCGCCGTTCAAGAAACTTCTGGCTACCTGACAAACATTTGGTCTGACAGTACCTATGCCATCAATGCCATGCTGTCCCTTCCTCTCTACCAAAATAATTCCTACTTCTCATCAGAGGGTAAACCCCTAAATGATGGGCCATGGTTACGTCTCATATGGCAGGCCCTAAAGGCACGACAAAATCCTTGTCACGTTGGTAAGGTTAATGCCCACAAGAGAGACCAGTCCGCTCAGGCCCTGGGAAATAATGCGGCAGATGTAGCTGCTAAAGAAGCAGCCCTGACCCGTGATCCTCTCCCTCTACAACTTGAGGAGGTAATGCCAGTTGCGACAGTTAGCAAAGCTCTCGATTTGACTTCCCTTCAAACAGAGTATAGCCCCTATCAGATAGTCATCAATTGGCATGAACAAGGTAAACCCTTACCGGCACACATCGCATGGGCCCCCAAGACCCTTCTTACTACAAAGGGTTCACAACCATAACTTATGTATCAAAATGCCCCAGATATGTTCCCGGTTGCCTGCATTCCCCAACACCTGGCAGAAGAACTCTTGTTCCTATTCCACTCCTACCCTGTAAGAGGTCATTACGCAGCAGAAATCACTTTCATAAAGATTGCCGCCACAGCCTGGTGGCCTAATATGGAGGAAACTGTAAATTTATATCTTTCCCGATGCATACCGTGTTTGCAGCAGAACCCGGACTCTTGTTTCAACAGTGCCCTCCTTCGAAGTCAGCCAGGCCCTGATGGGCCCAGGACTCATGTTCAGATTGATTTGATTGGTCCCTTCCCACCTTCACAGGGCAATTATAATTACGCCCTCGTTGTTATCGACCAGTTCACCAAATGGCTCGAGGCCTTCCCCTCCCGATCCGACACTGCGCTTACTGCGGCCAGATTGTTATTGAGTGAGGTGTTCTGTAGGTGGGGACTGCCACTTCAAGTTGATAGTGATCAGGGCACCCACTTCACTGGGGAAGTTTTTTTTCCAAATTGCAGGTAATTATGGTAATTATATATAAGCTACATATAGCTCATCATCACCAATCATCCGGGATGGTGGAAAGTTGGAATCGCACACTGAAATCCATGTTGGGAAAATTGTGTAAAGAACACCCCAATCAATGGGTCAATATATCATCCATGTGTTTAATGGCAATTCGGTCCACGCCACATAGGACCACGTGGATATCACCTTACCAGGCAATGACTGGAGGTTAATGAGGATCCAGATCATCTAACTTTGACTAGCACTACCCCCTCTCGCAACAACCAAGTAACCACTCGTGGTTGGAGTTCACAGTAGAGCATACTGATGAAGTTAACCGACACGTTGCAAAGAATTTAGGGAAATCTAAAAACCAAATGAAGAAATACTTTGACCAGAAGGTTCGACCTTTTGAATATCAGAGAGGTTATAAAGTCATGGTACTAAATTATTGGAAAAAGATAAATGCGTTTCAGCTCAAATGGAAGGGACCCGACTCGACAGTGGATAATTTGAATCCAGCCGTGTATCTTGTTCAGTACTCTAAAGGAGTGTGGAAAAGGCAAAAGTAACTCAATGGTACCATATCAATCAGTTAAAGACTGTGAAAGAATAAAAGCTGCACTTTTTTGCTCCAGCTGGCCAAAATGGCTGGACTCAGACGCATAGTGGGAATTCTGATGCTTGTTGGTATCGACCAGACTTCGAATTTTAGCATCATCCAGAAAGGTGTCAAGATGCCAACCGACGATACGTCATCATTGGACTGGGGAGCGGCTTCAGCAGATGGACGCGATATGACTGTGTACTGTGATTATTGTGAACCCGATAATACGAGCGACGGGACCCCTTGTTTATCGGCCAGGGTGGGCGATGGGATTAAAATAGGGTGTCTATGTAACAAACACATTGTTCAAGTAACCCCAAAGTTTCAATTAGTAAAAGGAAAATTTGTAGATCTAGGGTTCGGATTCGACGAAGTGGTTGAGATTACACCAATTAGTGTGGGGATCCCATATCTGGGACAGAGTTTGAATACACTGAATTGACCCAAAATAAGTAAAAGACATAGGGGAATCTGAGCAGGGAGACTGAGGAAAGGAAAACAAGAATAGAAGCAAAAGTCAGGAAGGAAAAAAACAAAGGTGTCAGTCAGAGAAATCAAGGGTTTAAATCAAAGGTGGCCAGAGTAAATAAAATTATAAAAGGTCGAAGAGCGTTAAAAAACAAGCCTGAAGACTTTGTGTCTTAATGCGAGCAGCATTCGGAACAAGGTGGATGAATTAGCTGCGCAAATAGAGGTAAACGAATATGATATGATTGGGATTACGGAAACATGGCTCCAGGGTGACCAAGGCTGGGAACTCAACATACAGGGTTATTCAATATTCAGGAAAGATAGGCAAAAATGAAAAGGAGGTGGGGTAGCATTGCTGGTTTAAGAGGTGATTAACACAATTGTAAGGAAGGATATTAGCTCTGATGATGTGGAATCTGTATGGGTAGAACTGAGAAATACAAAGGGGCAGAAAACGCTAGTGGGAGTGTTGTATAGACGCCCCAACAGTAATACAGAGGTTGGTGATGGCATTAAAAGGGAAATTATAGAAGCGTGCAATCAGAGCACAGCAGTTATCATGGGCGACTTTAATCTCCATATAGATTGGCCTAACCAAATTAGTAGCAATACTGTGGAGGAGGAATTCCTGGAGTGTATACGGGATGTTTTCCTGGACCAATATATCGAGGAACCAACTAGAGATCAGTCCATCTTAGACTGGGTATTATGTAATAAGAAATTATTAATTAGCAATCTTGTTGTGGGAGGCCCCTTGGGTCGGAGCGATCATAATATGATAGAATTCTTCATTAAGATGGAGAGTGAAGTAGTTGACTCAGAGACTAGGGTCCTTATTTAAATAAAGGAAACTACGATGGTATGAGGCGCGAGTTGGGAAGTATTGATTGGGGAATGTCACTCAAAAGGTTGACGGTGGATAGGCAATGGCAAACATTGAAAGATCGCATTAATGTACTACAGAATTTGTTCATCACAGTTTGGAATAAAAATAAAACAAAAAAGGTGACTCAACCGTGGCTAACAAAGGAAATTAGGGATAGCATAAGATCAAAGGAGAGGACATATAAATTGGCCATAAAAAGCAGAAAACCTGAGGATTGGGTGCAGTATAGGATTCAGCAACGAAGGACATAGCGATTATTAAGAGGGGGAAAATAAAGTATGAGAGAAAGCTTTCAGGGAACATAAAAGTTGACTGTAAAAGCTTTTATAGATATGTGAAGAGAAAAAGATTGGTGAAGTCAAGCGTAGGTCCCTTGCAGTCAGAATCAGGGGAATTTATAATGGGGAACAAAGAAATGGCAGATCAATTAAATACATACTGTGGTTCTGTCTTCACAAAGGAGGACACAAATAACATCCCAGAGATGTCGGGGAACACAGGGTCTAATGAGAGGGAGGAACTGAAAGAAATCAGTACTTGTAGGGAAATAGTGTTAGGGAAATGACGGGATTGAAGACCGATAAATACCCAGGACCTGATAATCCGATCCAAGGGTACTTAAGGAAGTGGCCCCAGAAATAGTAGATGCATTGCTGGTCATATTAAAAAATCTATAGAGTCCGGAAAAGTACCCATGGATTGGAGGGTAGCTAATGTTATCCCACTATTCAAAAAAGGTGGTAGAGAGAAAACGGGGAATTATAGACCGGTAAGCCTGACATCGGTAGTGGGGAAAATGCTAGAGTCCATTATAAAACATGTAATAGCAGAGCACTTGGAAAACAGTGACAGGATCGGACAATGTCAACATGGATTTACAAAAGGTAAATCGTGCTTGACTAATCTACTGGAATTTTTTGAGGATGTAACTGGTAGAATAGATATGGGAGAACCAGTGGATGTGGTGTATTTGGACTTTCAGAAGGCTTTCGATAAGGTCCCGCATAAGAGATTAGCGTGTAAAGTTAAGGCACATGGGATTGGAAGCAAGGTATTCACTTGGATACAGAACTGGTTGGCAGACAGAAAGCAAAGTGTTGGAATAAATTGGTCTTTTTCTGAGTGGCAGGCAGTGACTAGTGGGGTACCGCAGGGATCGGTCATAGGACCCCAGATATTCACAATATATATTAATGATCTAGACGAGGGAATTGGATGTAATATCTCCAAGTTTGCAGACAACACAAAGCTGGGTGGGAGTGTGTGCCCTGAGGAGGATGCCAAGAAACTCCAGTATGATTCGGACAGGTTTGGTGATTGGGGAGAATCATGGCAGATGCAATATAATGTGCATAAATGCGAGGTTATCCACTGTGGTGTCAAAAACAGGAACGCAGATTATTATCTGAATGGCAATAGATTGGGAAAAGGGGAAGTGCAACGAGACCTGGGTGTCCTTGTGCACCAGTCGCTGAAGGTAAGCATGCAGGTGCAGCAGGCGTTTAAGAAGGCAAATGGTATGTTGGCCTTCGTAGCGAAAGGGTTCGTGTACCAGAACAAGGATGTCTTGCTGCAGTTGTACAGGGCCTTGGTGAGACCACATCTTGAGTATTGTGTGCAGTTTTGGTCGCCTTATCTGAGGAAGGATGTTCTTTCCATGGTTGGAGTGCAGCGAAGATTCACCAGGCTGATACCTGGGATGGCAGGAATGACGTATGAGGAGAGATTAGGTCGATTGGGCTTAACTCGCTGGAGTTTAGAATAATGTGAGGGGATCACATTAAAATTTCTAAAATTCTAACAGGACTAGACAGACTAGATGCAGGAAGGATGTTCCCGATGTCCGGGGAGTCCAGAACCAGGGGTCACAGTCTAATGATAAGGGGTAAGCCATTTAGGACTGAGATGAGGAGGAATTTCTTGACGCAGAGATTGGTGAACCTGTGGAATTCTCTAGCACAGAAGGCAATAGAGGCCAATTAATTAAATATATTCAAGAAGGAGTTAGATATATTTCTTAAAGCTAAAGGGATCAATGGATATGGGAAGATGGCAGGGACAGGGTACTGAATTTGGATGATCAGTCATGATCTCATTGAATGGCGGAGCAGGCTCGAGGGGCTGAATGGCCTGCTCCTGCTCCTATCTTCTATGAATATATGAATCTAGAATGTTTCAATGTGGAGCACAAAGAGAGACCCAGGCAATGACAATCACTACAGATGGAAATCAGGGGAAGAAAAGAGGAGGCACGCTTACAAGGGAAAAGCGACAAGCATAAAATTAAGAGATGCCCATTAATAACAAGAGGAACATCAAACGGATTGGTTGTCATCCCTACCTATAAACAATTGTATAGTGATGTTCGTTACGAAATTATCCCGGTAATCTTTAATTTTACATGTATTGCCTTTCTCGGAAATTTATGTCCTACAGGACACCTCGGATATTATGACCACTTGCTGAGGAAAATGGGAAAGGATTTTTTAGATAAGAACCATGCCCAAGACAGATGAGGTTCGTGGGATGTCGAAAAGACTTACGTAATGGTCAACATTTCAGGTCATAATAGTAGCCACTTGAGAAGAAAGAGAGTCCTGGGAGAATGGTTAGGGATAGGAGCCAACGCAGGAACCGCTGCCTTGAAAAGGGTAGATATAGAAATTATGTGGGAACATGACGAGGTAATGAGGAGACAGTTGAATGGCCTTCTATTTAACATGAATAAGAGAGATTCCGAAACCATACAGGAATTGGAGAATATGCTGATAACCACACGGGACGAAACAGAAATATACAGACAAATTCGGGATCAGTTTAAAAATGCGACAAGAGGGATTAGTAAAACACAAGAAGACATCTCAAGGGCTATGGTATGTTCAATTTATGGGAGTTACATAATGGACCAAGTGATGGCTGGGTTAAGCGAAATAGAACGTCACCGAATCCCCTCATTTTCAAAGATTCCATGATTAGGAAGTGGGTACATTATGATAAGGACGAAAATGTAAAAGAGGCAAGAAAACAGGGATTAGTATATTTAGTGAGAGGAAATGGGAATTCTGACAGTCAGCCAATCATTCCTGTCGTACTGTGGCTGCCGCAGGTACACAAGATGAGACCTTGGGAAGTATTTAAGTTGGAATCGATAGGAATGCTGGAACGAAGGTTCCTTAAGTCTTTTGCATCACCCTTCTCCCCCACCTTGATTGAACGAAATAATACCTGGGACAGTCCAAATATGGGGTGTTGCACCGAATATAGTGGGGTGTTCATGTGCAGGTGCGATGTCAGGACACCAGGTCGGACCGCCTGTGGGTTCACACTAGACTTAGACTCACCCCTCTGTTGTATGAATGCGCAGAGGTGGGGATTAGACCAGGTAAATTATGTTCATCTACAATTGGGGACCTATTGCGTCACCATTCGTGGTAAATCATACCGGCATGGGCAGGATGATTGCATAATAAACTATCCTACCTTTTGCTTTAAATCCACACAAACGATCCGAATAGGCAGCCAAACCCTCCGAACTGCAATAATTCACAATATTACCGAACTAAGAGTGAACTTTCAATGCAAGCTGAAGCCCGAGAGCAGTGATTAACTTTGGACATCCAATTCCAACCCTATCCCTAAATCTTAAAAACATTATAGAGAGAACTTCAACTTCACAAATACACTTGGTCCAGATGCAACAAAGCAATGATAGAACCCAGAGAGAGATTATGACCCTAGGGAGTAGCAGTTGGTGGGAAACCACATATAACATGGGACAACACCCACTGTACAGAATGATTTCTATGGCAATCTTACCCATCCAAATGATATTAACGTTTATTTATTGATTAAGATATGTTATCTGCGTAGGGAAATCCGTAGAGTTTCTAGGCGTGCTATGACTATTCATAACGTAGACTTACAGCAATGTTTGGCAGAAAGTAGATTAAGGTAGTCGAGGAATCAATTTTTAAAACATTACATCGTCGAGGTGGGGACTTGTAGGAAAGGCTGATATTTAAAGATATTTGGTAGACGTGAATCATATACATATAAATTCAAGTGTAGACATTGACAAAATAATATTGCCCATAATTACTTATGGGTAACTAAAAAGCTAAGACTAGTTCAAAATGCAGCAGCGAAGGACAGTCAACAGCAGCTTTGAATAAGTTGTGATAACAAACAGCCACAGACTGCGAGTGAATGTCAAATCATTAAATTTTTAAAGAAAAACATTTTATATTGCTGAATGGAACTTAGAATTCGCTTAGCAAAACTAATTGCAACAATATTTAAAGGACAATTAGTATAAATTCCAATAAAATGAGAGAGATCATGAAGTTAAGGTATTTATCTGGTAGATTAAAGTGCGATAGTCTGGATAGCTCAAGACAAGTGAGACAGCAGAGTGATATGGGCCTTTGGTATAAAGGCCTTGTACCAGGGAGGCAATGAAATTAAAGCGATATGGTAAATTCCAATGGGGTGAAAAGCTATAAACAAGGTAACACGACAGCGGAACAGAGTTAGTGGAAATATACCGGAAAAGCGGGATGCTACCTTAACCTGAGTGACAATGGTATTTTGACCATTAGAACCAATTAAAAAAGGTAATTTTCTAAAAGACCATATATGGACACTGGCCAAACAAACTGTTGGTAAGGAACGGGTTAAAACCTCGATAATCGAAGGACAGCTTCACACAGAGATTGGCTGTGAAGAGAAGGAACAGACTTACGACGACGTTGCCTGTGTCCGAAGGGCTCCAGAGAACAAGGGCTGCCAGGTATTCGTTTTGCTATCGCCTAATGTTAAGTATTAATTACGCTGTAAGCTTAATAAATCTGATCTATGCTCAAACATACTGCCTGCTGCCTATTTGTGTCTTGTCCAAGAACTCTGATTGGTCACTTGACTGACTCAAAGTGGGCAGACCAAAATTGTACACAATACTCTAGGTGTGTTCTCAACATGTCCCAATATAATTGCCGTAAGACATCTTCATTCTTATACTCAGATCCTCCTGTAGTAAAGGCCAACATACCATTTGCTTCCTTATTTGCATGCTGTCCCAGAATGTTAACTTTCATTGATTCGTGTACAAGGACACCCACACCCCTCTGAACACCATTTTTTTCCAATCTCTCACCATTTAAAAATAATCTGCTTTTCAATTTTTCGTACCAAAGTGGATAACTTCACAATTCTCCACCTTTTATTCCACTTTCCATGTTCTTGACCACTCACGTCGCCTTTCTATATTCCCTTGAAGCCTCCTTGCATCCTCCTCACAGCTTACATTCCCACCTAGCTAAATATCATCAGCAAGCTTGGTTATATTTCATTTGGTCCTCGGATCCAAATAATTGATATAGATTGTGAATAGCCGAGGCTCAAGTACCGAGGGGTAAACCACTAATTACAGCCTGCCAACCCGAAAATGAATCGTTTATTCCTACTCTCTGTTTTCCATCCGTGAACCAATCCTCAATCCATGCAAGTACATTACCCCCAATCCCATGAGCCCTAATTTTGTTTAATAACCTCTTGTGTGGCATCTTATCGAATGCTTTCTGAAAATCCAAATAAAAAACATCCACTGGTTCCCCCTTATCTATGTTGCTAGTTACAAACTCAAACAACTCTAACAGATTCGGAAAACATGACTTCCCTTTCTTAAATCCGTGTTGACTATGCCCAATCCTATTATTTTTTTCCCATTGCCCTGTTACCACGAACTTACTGATAGATTCTATCATTTCCCTGCTGCCGATGTCAGGCTAACTGGTCTGTAGTTCACATTTTTCTCACTTCCTTCTTTCATAAATAGTGGAGTTATATTTGCTTCCTTCCAATCCGCGGGTAACTTTCTAAAATCAACGGTGTTTTGGATTATAACAACCAATGCATTCATTATCTCTATATCCACCTGTTTCAAAACCCTAGCATGTAAGCCATACATTCCAGGTGATTTATCGATTTTGAGTCCCATTAATTTCTCCAGTACTATTTTTTTACTAATACTAATTTCTTTCAGTTCCATATTCTCGCTAGACCCTTGGTTCCCCATTATATAGGGGAGGGTTTTTGTGTATTCTTCCATGAAGACAGACACAGAGTATTTGTTTAATTTCTCTGCCATTTCCTTATTCCCCATTTTAATTTCGCCTGTCTCAGCCTGTAAGGGACCAACATTTACTTTCGCTAATCTTTTCCTTTTTACATATCTCTAGAAACATTTACAGTCTGTTTTATTTCTCTCGCTTGTTTACTCTCCTTTTCTATTTTCTCTTTCTTAATAAATTTCTTGGTCTTTCTTTTATAATCCTCAGGCGTACTGCTCTTTTTGACAACATTATTAGTCTCCACATTAGATCTAATACTATTTTTAACTTATTTTCTTAGTCACGGTTAGACCACTTTTCCTCTGGGGTTTTTGTGCCTTAAATGAATGTATGTTTGTTGCAAATTATGTATTCATTTTGTTTAATGCCAGCCATTGCTTGACTACCGTCATACATTTTAATGTAGTTTCCCAATCTACCTGAGCTAACTTGCCCCTCATACATACGTATTTGCTTTGTTTAGATTTAAAACCCTAGTTTCGGATTCATCTAAGTGTTTTTATGGTCAGTCTTCCCGAAGGGCCCCTTTACTACAAGGTTATTAATAAACCCGTTCTCATTTCACAATACTAGATCTAAAATAGCCTGATCCCTATTTGCTGCTCCTTTTCTCTCACTCTCAGTCTTTCTCTCCATGTCTCTCCCACTCTCTCTCTCTCTTTCATTCTCTCTGTCTCTTTTACCCTTCTTCCCTTCCCTCATTCTTTGTCTCTCTCTCATTTCTTTAACTGTGTACTCCCCTCTCTCTCTGTCTCTGTTTCCCACACATTAGTTCTTGCAGACTGCTTCTCCCTCATTCCCCTCTATTTCTACCTCTCAATCTCCCTATTTTTCATCCTCCCTATCTCTCACCTTTTCTGTCTGTATCTCTCACTCTATTTCTCACCTTGCTTGTCTCTCTCTTTCGTCCTCTCTCCTTATCTCTCAATCCCTGTTTCTCTCTCTCGTCCGCTGTTTCTTTCCTTCACTCCCCCTTTCTCTCACCCGATCTCCACCTGGTACTGTATGGCCCACGTGTATCTCAGTAGCAATTCATGTGTGTACAATAAACAGCGGGAAAAAGATACAGTGAGTGAGAAAGAGAGACCAGGTGAGTGAGGGAGTGAGAGAGAGAGAGCGAGAGAGAGAGAGAGTGCCGTGAGCAGGCCAAGCGAGCAAGTGAGTGATGGAGAGACGTGGGGCGGACCAGCAGACAAAGTGATTAAGTTATAAATAGTGAGAATGAGTGAGAGTGTGATGTGAGGCATGCCAGGCGAGAAAGTGAGTGAGATTTTTCTACAGGAAACCGATGACAGTGTGTTGCTATGAACAATGTGTCTCTATACATGTGTTAATAATTATCGTGTGTTTTTGTGGAGAATGTCATTGCAGAAAGAATGACTCTGCTAGTATTTTAATGTCTGCACGGTTTTCTGTGATTCAGTTGATATTGGCACGATGGCTAAATATATCCCTGGGAGGATTACTTGGGACAATGTAGCTGCAGCTTCAACCTGTACATAACCCTTGCTGCATCTGCCCTGGATGTGTTTGACGGGAAAGTGAAGTGGGAGCTTTACTCTGTATCTAACTTGTGCTGTACCTGCCCCGGCAGATTTTGGTAGGACAGTGTAAAGGGTGCACCGATCTGCATCTAACCCATGCTATAAGTGCTCTGTGAAAGTGGGATGGGTCAGTGAAGAGTGAACGTTAATCTATAACTAACACGTGTTCATCTGCCCTGGGAGTGCCTAATAGGACACTGTAAGATTAATTTTACTCGTTATCTAACCTGTGCGCTACATGCCCTGTGAGTGTTTAATGGGACAGTGCAGCGGGAGCTTTACTCTGTATCTAACACGTGATGTACCTGCCCTGGGAGTGTTTCATTGGATAATGCAGAGAGAGCTTTTCTCTGTGTCAAACCCGTGCTTTAACTGCCTTGGGAGTAGTTGATGTAACAGTATAGATGGAGCTGTACACTATATCTAAGCCGTGCTGTACCTCCCATGGGAGTGTTTGATCGGGCAGTGTAGAGGGAGATTTAAACCATATCTAACATGTGCTGCCCATGCCCTGGCACTGTTTTGATGTAAAGCCGGGTCTATTTGATGTTAACACAGCACTGGGAGATATATTACAGAGTCCGAATAACTGTACAAAAGAAACCGGCATATAAAAATGTTGCAGCTCTCATCTTTATTTTTAAATGCTGGTGCCTTTTTAATATCTACCTCCCGCCATACCCGACCCTCCCTCACATTTTCTGTTTTACTACGTCCTGTATTTGTCACTCTCGGTCTCTCTCTATGCTTATCTCTCTCTCCTCTTCAGTCTCTGTCGCTGTTCCCTGCTCCCTTTCTCTCACTAAATGTGTTTCTCTCCATGTCTCTTTCTCTCTCTCTTCCATTCTCTCTGTCACTTCACCCTTCACCCCAACCCTCACTCCTTGTCTCCCTCTCATTTCTTTGTCTGTCTCTTCCCTTCTCTCTCTATCTCTGTTTCCCACTCATTATTTCTCGCAGACTGCCTTTCCCTCACTCCCCTTGTTTCTATCTCTCAATCTCCCTATTTTTCACCCTCCCTATCTCTCTCCCTGTCTGTTTGTCTCTCTTTTTTCGTCCTCACTCCATATCTCTCAATCCCTGTGTTTCTCTCTCGTCCGCTGTTTCTTGCATTCAGTCTCCCTTTCATCACCCTATCTCACTCTTTCTCCCGGCCTGGTAATGTACAGTCCACGTGTATCTCAGCAGCCATTCCTGTGTATACATTAAACACCGCATAAAATATACAGTGAGTGACAAGAGAGACCAGGTAAGTGAGTGAGTGAGAGAGAGAGAGCGATCGAGAGAGAGAGTGAGCGCGAGATAGAGAGAGATAGAGAGAGAGAGCAGTGAGTCAGGCCAGGCGAGTGACTGAGTGAAGGAGAGACGTGGGGCAGACCAGCAGACAGATTGAGTAAGTTATAGATAGAGAGAGGAAGAGAGAGAGAGAGTGATGTGAGGCAAGCCCGGCGAGAGAGTGAGTGAGAATGTTCTACTGGAAACCGATGACATTGTTTTATATGAAAAATGTGTCTCTATGCTTGTGTTAATATTTATTGTGTGTTTGTTGGAGAAAGTCATTGCTAATAGATTGTCTCTGCTCGTATTTTAATGGGTGCACAGTGTTCTGTGATTCCGTTAATATTTGCACAGGGGCTGGGTTAATATTTACAGGGGTTTCAATCCCTCTCATTGTAAATATGATCAGTGATTCTGGGGCAGTATTTTGTTGATTTCTATCAGCGCTTGCCAATATAACAGTACGATAACAGTGTGTCAGTGAGTCTGATAATATAAACCTGTAATCACTGTCAATGTGTTAATATATCTGAGGTCAGTCGGAGTGATTTTCAGTTAAAACGATGTCTCTGACGCTGGGTTATGATATACACAGTGTGTCAGTGAGTGTGCTAATACTAACCTATATCACTGGCCCCGCGGTTGAGACTGGGTCGGAGAGACTATTCGGCGGAATTAAGTTCTGATGCAGGAACTTCTTCAGTTCTTCTCAGCATTTAATGAGTTTTACAATTAAAGTAAAGGGATATTTCATCACATTTATCAACTGCTGTCTAAACCTAGTCTGTGTCACGGCATAAATGCAAGTGTTTGTGCAGCAACTCAGGAGCTGGAGCATTTGTCCCAAATCTGGAAGATATGTAGGTAGAGATACAAAATAATCTACCAATCGCCACACCCGGTTATATATAGAATACACCATAAGCACTGACCATAACAGTATGAAATTGCACGAAATAGCAAACAGTAAAATGATGGATTTCCTTCGGCTGTCCATCTCTGGGTCTATAGGACTCTCCCCACTGCTGGGACCCCGGAGCCTCCTGCGGGCTCTGCTGGCCACTAAAATGTGTCTGACGGTGACAGCATTGAGCAGCAGAATCAGAACAAATGGGACTCCCGGGGTGAAAATATAATGAAGAAGCTCGATTACTCCCCAGATCGGTGAATACTGAACATCGATTGTTACATCACAGAACCAGGGGACGTTCGCTGCCCCATATTCATCTGTCAACATAAAATACCAGAAAACGTTCTTCAAACAGCTCAGCACAGTCACTGTTCCAAGCACCACAACCGCCGTTTCCTTGGTGCAATATTTAGTTTTCAGCTTCTGGCAACAAATGGCCACAAAGCGATCAAATGTGAAAGTGACAGTGAACCAGACAGAACAGTCTGTGACTGCATAAAGCAGGACGGCGTGGATATTACACACGGGGATAGAATACAGAGGAGCAAGGTGTTTCTTATAAGACATCGGAATCTGCCTTAATATCAGATCGATGATAACGACCAGTAGATCCGCCGCTGCCATGGCCTCCAGGTAGCGAGTGACACATGTGGAGAGACCGCACTTTCCCCGAGACAGGATCACAATGGTCACTATGTTAACTGTGCGGAACGGAAAGAAACAGGGACATTTTAAATCAGGCTGGCAGCAAAGGCAGCAGTTTCATGGAATTTGGGGGGAAATCTGCAATTCATTACCGACATTCATTGATATAATCTAATTATACTACATTTGAAGCTGTGAATCTTTATTGTAAAAATAATTAATCAACAAATGAAATGAGAATTAATACATGAAAGTAACAGATGTTTGCTCACTGAGAGATGAAATGATAGATCTACCTTTAGCCCAGCAAATAGAAAGCACCAGCTAAGGTATCAGTGATTCAAAGGACCAGAACTTCTCAGGAATAGATTGCAAAAGCATATTAGCACATTTCAGGAACGTAGTGAATTTATTGAGTGTGTCGGGGATAGTGTTCTGTAACAACAGGTTCTGTAATCAACAAGCACAGATCCTGGCGATATGGAAAAACACAAAGAACAGCAAACGTTCACAAAACAGATATTAAGAGCTACAAAAGGGAGTATGAAAAGAAACTGGAAAGGGATATCAAAATCAACACAAAGAATTTTTACAATTATATTTGGAAAATAGTTTAGTCAGGCGTAAAGTTGAACCCTTAAAAACTGAAAGCGGTGATATTGTCAAAGATGAACAGGAAATGGCGGACAGCTTGAATACAGACTTTGTGTCACTATTTACTGTAGAGGAAGAGGATAGCATGCTGGAAATCACAAGGTAACTGATATTGAATCAGAGACAGGGACTCAATAAAATTAACATCCATTAATTAGCAGTAATAAGTAAAATAATGATTCTAAAGTGTGACACATTCCCAGGACCAGATGGGGCCTCAACTATTCACAGTTTTTATTAACGACGTAGATGATGGCATAGAAAGTCGCATATCCAAATTTGCGGATGACACAAAGTTAGGCAGCAATGTCGGCAGTGTGGAATAAAGCATGAAATTACAAAGGGATTACAATAGAGTAAGTGAATGGGAAAACCTGTGGCTAAAGGATTTTAACGTAGGCGAAGGTGAGGTTTTTGAATTTTACAAGAAAAGGATAGAACAGGGTAATTTCTCAATGGTGAATAGCTAAAAATCGTGGCGGTCCAAAGAGACGGGGGCACATCTATATAGATCTTTAACATGTAATCGATAATCAAAAAACCTCATGGAATGCTGGCCCTTTATTTAAAGCACGAGAACACAAGGTGTAGACGTCATGATGCAGCAATAGAAAGCCCTGGTTAGACCACACCTGGCGTAATGTGAGCATTTCTGGATACCACACCTTAGGAATGATATATTGGACTTGGAGGAAGTGCAGCGTAGGTTTACCAGAATGACACCCGGACTCCAAGGTTTATGTTATGGTGTGCAATAACAGAAATTAGGACTGAATTCCTTAGAATTTAGAAGGTCAAGTGGTGATCTGATCGAAGTTTTCGAGGTATTAAGATGAACAGATTGGTAGATAGGCAGAGACTATTTTCCCTGGTTGGGGATTCTAGGACTAGGGAGCACCGTCTAAAAATTAGAGCCAGACCTTTCAGGAGTGAAATTAGGAAATACTTCTACACACAAAGGGTGGTAGAAGTTTGGAACTCTCTTCCGCAAATGGAAGTTGATGCTAGATCATTTGTTAACTTTAAATCTGAGATTGATAGATTGTTGTTAACCAAGGTTATTAGGGGATATGGGTCAAAGTCGGGTATATGGAGTTAGGTCGCAGATCAGCTAAGATCTCATTAAATGGCGAATACAGCTTGAGGGGCTAAATGGGTTACTCCTCTTCCTATGTTCCTGTGTTATTATTACTCTTACAAAATTTCGTGTCCGGGATCAGTCAGCATTTTGAGCGGTGCAGTTCGCTTCTGTGCCCTGTGCTGGGATGTGGAAATCCCGCTTGGAATCCTGATCTTGTTTAGAATATCCTTTATATATAGAACGGTAAAAGAATGCAACAGCAACATACAGAAACTGCAACCTTGGCGTGCAATAATTACAGGAAATTGTATTAAAATGTACGGATGTAATACGACAATGTTAAGATAAATACAAGTGAACTGCAGTTATAAAGACAACTCGGCTGTCTGAAGTACTTTGAAGATTGAGTTTACCGCATTTTTGTTGCAATACACAAACTGTCGTTCATTGAAAGGAAGATTTTCCAAACAACATTGCAAAGATTGGACTCTGAATTATAATAAATAGCTTTCATTAACAGTGAATGTCTCACTAAATGTATTTATCAACATCGAATTCAAACTATTTATCCAATAAGCAAAGTGCTGCCGAACGCTTTTGTAAAGTATCTGAACACAAACGGAAGAGAATTATCCTTGTACTTTTCAAATGTTGGTTTCCAGCTTTGTGCAGAGAATATTAGACGAGAAAATATCAAAGGATTATCTTAACCTCAGCTGGGATTGTTTATCCTGAAATGCAGCAGGAGGCAATAGAGAACCTCTCTGGGTCTCACTGAGAGATCCACTGAACTGTGCCAGACGGGTATGTGACTCATTTGTAAATTCCAAAAAAAGATTGCAAGTAACTGTATTGAAATCTGGCTAAAGAACATTTTATGAGAATCTAAATTATCCTTATAATCCTATTCAAACCATCTGAAGCAGTGCCACTAATGCAGAACTGGAGATGCTGGAAAAGGAGACAGTGACTGGAACTGAATGATTAGCGGATATTTCACACTTATAAAGATATGTATATGACCTGCCAGGATTTGTTCCTGTGACTCTATTTAAGTAACCATACCGAGCATTATTTGAAAACAAAAGCAAAATACTGCGGATACTGGAAATCTGAAATGAAAGCAGAACATGTTGTAAATACTCAGCAGGTGCAGCAGTATCTGTGGAGAGAGAGAGAGAGACAGAGTTAACGTTTCAATTCGATGACCTTTGCCATTAGGTGAAAAGTCTCCTAAACCAAGAAAATATTTTGCTGATCTGTTAGAAATGCTCAGTGTGGATAGCAGACAGAAATTCATTAAATAAAGTGTCTGGCTCCAATATCTTTGTATGGCATGAAAATGGAATATTGCAATATAGGTAACACCGGATCACGTTCAGAATCAGTAGCGTACAGCGGCGCGGAAAGCATGGGGAATGACAAGGAATATGGTAAGAAGGAGATAAATACAGTTAAGCATTATTTACAGAATTAAAAGCTGGATACAAAGACTTACCAACAGCAACAGCAGCGAGGGCTGCCGGGGTGGGGGAGTAAATTACAAGAGCAGTAAATCAGTTAAACATAATTTACAGAATTAATTATTAGATTTAGAGTCTTAACAGGAGCACCAACTGTAGCGAGGTTGTTCGAGATGTGTTATACAACAACTCATGCATTAACAATTATAAAAATAAAGAAAGACTTGCAATTATTCGATTAAGATGATGCAACAAATGAAAGCACAGAGAATCATTAATAAATAAAATCCTACTCTAAATAGAAAGAATAATATTACAGAGGAACATGGTTTATGGAATTCATAACTGGGCATTGATACTTACTCGGAACACCAACAGCAGCGAGGATGGGATAACAAATCTTTTGTATTTCATAAAATAAGTCAGCTATCCGCAAATTTTCAAGCCAATTATCAGGAAGGGGCGGTGGAGGGGGCACAACCATGTCTTCCCTTCTGTGAGTCGCTGGTGATAATTGTGCTGGAGGCAGCGCGCTGACTTTGTGACGTGACACAGTGAAGGGAGCTCCTTATTTATAGAAGAGAATAAACCCTGAGTGACCTCATTAGGCCTCACTGTAAATGACATTAATTACAGTCATTGAACAAACAGACTCATTGATGCATTGTCATCACAACACTTTATTGCAGCACAATGTAGCTAAGCATATTGCACACAGTTTTAAATTAAAAGTGAGTGAATGCGGAATATTTCACCCGACCATAAAATATCGAGATAGAACAAAGAGATTGGAGTTTCTCTTCCTGTTTTGAACAAAACATGAGAACAAAAGACGTGAAAGTGACAGAAACCAGGATGAATAAAAGAAGAATGAAGGCTGGATTGCCCCAAGCTTGTTATCTGATTTAATCAAACCCAGATCATCAGGGTAAAAATTGTCACCATCAACAAATGTTCCTAAACGGCGGGATCTTAGAGAAGAACACAGTGAATGAAAGATTGTAATCGCACATTACACTTTACCAGCATCAATCCAGGAATTACGTTCCCTGGGCTGACGAGATTGCACTGTTCCTGCGTCAGTCCAGGAAATGTATTCCCTGGACCATCGGGATTACACTTTTCCTGCCTAAATCCAGTAATGACATTCCCAGGCCGACTAGATTGCACTGCTCCCACCTCAGTCCAAGAATCTTATTCCAGTCGCCGCCTGCATTATATTGCTTCCGCTTCAGTCCAGGATTTTAAATTCCTTGCACCACCTAGATTACACTGCCCCCCACCGCAGTCCGGGAAATTCATTGGCCGGGAGACCTACATGACACTGCTCCTATCTGAGTTCAGGAATTGTATTCCCTGGACCAGCTAAATTGCTCTGCTCCCGCCTCAATCCAGGAGTTTAATTCTCTGGGCCGCCTACATTACTCAGATAACTCGTCAATCAAGGAATTCAATTCCCAGAGCAGCCGACATTACACTGTTCCCGCCTCAGTCCAGTTATTTCATTTTCTAGGCCGCCCAGATTAAACAGTTCGCATCTGAAACCAGTAATGTAATTCCATGGACCGCCTAGATTTCACTGCTCCCGCCTCAGTCAAGGTATTTCAACCATAGGGCTGACTATATTACACTGCTCCTGCCTCAATCCAGGAATTTCATCCCCTGGAAAGCCTAGATTTCGCTGCTCCCGCCGCAATCATGGGATTTCAATGCCAGGGTCACTAAGACATATTTTATTCCTTCCTGGGATTTGGGCATCGCTGGCAAGGCCAACATGTATTGTCCATACCTAATTGTACTTGAGACCGTGGTGGTGAGCCGCCTTATTGAACCGCTGCAGTCAGTGTCGTGAAACTACTCCCACAGTGCTGTTGGGGAGGGAGTTCCATGATTTTGAACCGTCGACAATGAAGGAACGGCGGAATATTGCCAATTCAGGATGGCGTTGACGGGAATTTGGTGTTGATGGTGTTCCCATCAGCCTGCTGTCCTAGTCCTTCTAATTGGTAGAGGTCGTTTGTTAAGGAGGTGCTGTCGAAGATGCCTTGACAAGTTGCTGCAGTGCATCTTTTAGATGGTACACAATGCATCCACGGTACGGCGGAGGTGGAGGGAGTGAATATATAAGATGGTGGATGGGGTGCCAATCAAGCTGGCAACTTTGTCGTGAATTGTGTCGAGCTTATTGAGTGTTGTTGGCGCTGCACTCATCCAGGCAAGTGGAGAGTATTACATCACACTCCTTAACTGTGCCTCGTCAATGGCGAAAGACTGTGCGGAGTCAAGAGGTGTGTCATTCGCAGCAGAATACCCAGCCTCAGACCTGTTCTTGCAGCCATAGTAGTTATGTTACTAGTCCAGTTGTGGTTCTGGTCAATGTAGACATCCAGGATTTTGATGGTGTAGTTTCGGCGATGGTAATGCTGTTGACTGTCTAGGGGCGCTTGTTAGACTCTCTTTTTGGTGAAAATCATTGCCTGGCACATGTAGGGCGCAAATGTAACGTGTCACTTATCAGCCCAAGCCTGAATCTCGTAGAGATTGCGCTGCTCCCGCCTTAGTCCAGGAATTCCATTCCCAGGTCTTTCTAGAAAACACTGCTCCGGCCTCAATCCAGTAATGTCATTCCAGGTGCATCCTATATTGCATTGCTCCCGACAAAGATCATGAATTTATTGCCCAGGACAGCCAAAATTTCACAGCTCCCGCGTGAATCCATTTATTCCATGCCCACAGCCTCCTACATTAATCTGCAGCCGTCTCAGTCCAATAATTATCGTTCCTAGGGCCGCCTAGATTACACTGCTGCGACCTCAGTCCAGTAATGACAATCCCAGGGCCTCCTGCATTACACAACTCCTCCCTCAGCCCATGGATTTTATTCTCAGTGCCGCCTTGTTTTCACTGCTCCCTCCTCAGTTCAGATAATTAAATCCCTGAGCCGCCATGGGAACACTGCTCTCGCCTTAGTCCAGGAATTTTATTCCCAAACTACCAAGATTTGCAGCTTTTACCGCAGTACAGGAATTTCGTTCCCAGGGCAGTCTAGATTACACTGCTCCAGCCTCAGTTAACGAAATTCATTCCCAGGGCCTCCAAGATTAAACTGCTGATGCCTCTGTAGAGATATTTCATTCGCAGTTCCGCCTGAATTACACTGTCCCTCCCACAGACCAGGAATTTAATTCACTTGTCCACACTGATTGCACTACTCCCGCCTCAATCGAATCATAGGGCCGGTTAGATTACATTAATCGTCCCTTTATCCTGGAATTAGATTCCCTGGACGCCGAGATTTCCACTCCTTCCCCTCAATCCGGAATTTTCAGTGCCAGGGACGCCATATTACACTGTTGCTATCTGAGTCCAGAAATTGTATTATCTGGGCCATCTCGTTTGCATTTCTCCCGTCTCTGTCCAGGAAGTTCATTCCGTAGGCCGAGTGGGTAAAACTGCTGCCGCGTTAATCCAAGAATTTCAGTCCCAGGGAAGCCGAGATCACACTACGCCCGCGTCAATCCACGAATTTCAATCACAGGTTCACTAAGATATTGTTTTATTTGTTCAAGGGATATGGACGTCGCTGACAAGGCCAGCATTTATTGCCCATCCCTAAATTCCCTGGAGAAGGTGGCGGTGAACCGCCTTCTTGAACTACTGCAATACGTGTGGTGAAGCTACTCCCCCAATGATTTTAGAGATTGAGTTCCAGGATTTTGATCCAACGGCGATGTAGGAACGGCGATACTTTTCCAAGTAAGGAAGTTGTAGAACTTGGAGGGGAACTTGCAGGTGTTGGTGCACCAATGAGCCTACTGCCCTTGTCCTTCTCGCTGGAAGTGGTCGAAGTTTTGGGAGGTGCTGTCGAAGAAGCCTTTGGAAGTTGGTATAGTGCATCTTGTTGATGGTAGACACTCCAGCTGCAGTGCGCCGTTGGTGGAGGGAAGGAATGTTTAAGATGTTGAATGGGGTGCCAATCAAGCTGGCTGCTTTGTCCTGGATGGTGTCGAGCTTCTTGAGTGTTGTTGGAGCTGCACTCATCAAGGAAAATGTGGAATTTTCCATCGTACACATGACTTGTTCCTTGTAGAAGGTGGAAAGGATTTGGGGAGTCACTAGGTGAGACAGTCGGCGCAGAATAGCCAACCTCTGACCGCTGTTGTAGCCACAGTATTTATGTGGCTGGTCCAGTAAAGTTTCTGGTAAATTTTGAACTCCCCAGGATGTTGAGTGTGGTGGATTCGACGATGGGAATTCCGTAGAATGTCAAGTTGGCGTGGTTAGACGCTCTCTTGTTTGTGATAGCCATTTCCTGGCACTTGTGTGGCACGAATGTTACTTGCTACTTATCAGCCCAGACCTGAATATCCTGCAGATTACACCGTTCCTGCCTTAGTCCAGGAATTCCATTCCTTGGTCGCATTAATTACACTGCTCCCGCCTCTGTCCGGGAACATAATTTCCTTCACCGCCCGGATAAAACTGATCCTGTTTCAATGCAAAAATTTAATTTCGAGAGCTGCCTACATTATAATGCTCCTCCCTGAGTTCAGAAATTTCATTCCCAGGCAGCCTTGAATTCACTGCTCCCACCCCAGTTCAGGAATTTCATTCCCAGGGCTGCCTCGAATACACTGCTACTGCTTCAATCCAGGAATTTCATCCCCAGGCTGCCTAAATTGCACTGTTCCCGCCTCAATCCAGTAATTTCATTCCCAGGGCCTCCCAGCTTAAACAGCTCCCTTCTTATTTCAGGTATTTTATTAGCAGGGCCACATACATTTCGCCGCTCCCGCCTTAGACAAATCATTTAATTCCCAGGTTCAGCAAGATTCCAATGCCCGCGCCTCATTTCAGGAATTTCTTCACCAGCGCCACCTACATTTAACCGCTCCTCCCTCAGTCGAGGAATTTCATTCCCAGCTAAACCTAGATTGCACTATCGACGCCTCAGTTCAGGAAAGGAATTCCCAGGCAAACTAGATTACACTGCTCCCGCCTCAGTTCATTAAGTGCATTGCTTGGGCTGCCTAGATTACACTCCTCCCGCCGCAATCCTCGACTTTCATTGCCACGGTCACCAAGTTTGCAGGGCTCCCACCTCAGTACAGGAATTCCATTCCCAGCGAAGCCGACATTTCACTGCTCCCGCCTCAGTACAAGTGTTTCCTTCCAGGGAGGCCTAGATTAGACTGTTCCCGCCTCAGTGCATGAATTCCATTCCCACGTCCGCATACATACACTGCTTTTCCCTCAGTCCAGGAATTTCATACCCAGGGACAACTCGATTACCCTGCTCCCCCCTCAGCTCAGGAACGTCAAAGCTAGGGATCCCTAGATGACGCTGCTCCCATCTCAATCCAGAAAATTCAATCCCAAGGCCGTATTGATTACACTGCTCCCGCCTCAGCTCAGGAATTTCATACCCAGTGCTTACCTAACCCCAAGAAATCTAATCCCAGGTCCGCCGAGATTACACTGCTCCACCCTCAATCCAGCAATTGAATTCCCAGGGTAGACTGGATTAGAATGGTCGGTCCTCAGTCCAAGTATTTCCTTCCAGGGAGGCCTAGGATAGATTGCTCCCAATTCTGACCAGGATTTTCAGCCAAGGTCCGCCTGGATTACACTTCTCCCGCCTCAATCCGGGAATTTAATTGTAGGGCCACCAAGATTACACTGCTCCCTCCTCAGTCCAGGAGTGTATTTCCCACGGCAGAGCAGATTGCACTGCTCCATTCTAAAAACAGGAATATAATTCCCACGGCAGACTAGATTACACTGCTCACACCTCTGTCGAGGAAATTCAGTTCGATGGCCGAAAATATTACACTACCATTGCTTCAGTCCAGCTATTTAATTCCCAGGCTGCCAAGGTTACACTGCCCTCGCCTCAGTCCAGGAATTGCAGTCTAAGGACCGCCTGGATTACACTGCTCCTGCCTCAGCCAGCAATTTCATTCCCAGGCTCACCTAAATTACACTGCTCCCACCTCAGAGCAGGAATTTAATTCCTAGTGCTTTCGAGATTGCACTGCTTCCACATCAATACAGGAATGTAATTTCAGTGTAGTCTAGATGACACTGCTTCCGCCTCAGTCATGAATTTAATTCACAGGCTCACCTAAATTACACTGCTCCCGCCTCAGTCCAGGAATTGCAGTCTGAGGACAGCGTGGATTACACTGCTCCTGCCTCAGCCAGGAATTTAATTCCCAGGCTCACCGAAATTACACTGCTCCCACCTCAATACAGGAATGTAATTTCAGGGTGTTCTAGTTTACACTGCTCCCGCCTCATTCCTGGACTTTCATTCCATGGACGGCCTATTTTTCACTGCTCGCGCCTCAGTCCAGGAATACCATTCCCAGATCCACCTAGATTACATTGCTTCTCCCTCACTCCAGCAATTTCATTTCCAGTGCATAGTAGATTACACCGCTCCCGTCTCAGTCGGGGAATTTCATTTCCTGGACGCGTAGATTTCACTGCTCTCGCCTCATTTCATTAATTTGATTCCAACGGCCGCCTAGATTACTTTGCTTCCGGCTCAATCCTGGAATTACATTCCCAGGATCACGTAGATTACACTGCTGCCCCGTCATTCCAGGTTTTCCTTCCCGTGATGCCTAGATTAAACTGCACCCGCGTCGGTACAGAATTTCCAGTCCCTAAATTGCCTAGATTACACTGCCCCCGCCTTTGTCTGTGAATTTCATTGCCAGGGATGCCTAGATTTCTTTGCTCCTCCCCCATCTGTGAATTTAATTGCCAGGGGTGCCTAGTTTACACCGCTCCCGCATCAGTCTGAGAATTTCATTGCCAGGGATGCCGGAAGTACACTGCTCCTATCTGAGTCCAGGAATTTCATTTTCTCGGCCAGCTAGACTGCACTGCTCCCGCGACAATCCAGGAATTGCATTCCCAGTGCTGAAAAGTTTAAGGGTAATGGGAACGCTGAAAATTCAGTCGAGATTCCCAGCCTTCTCTCAATTTACCCTTCAGAACAGCTGTGACTTTCTCTCAACATTTCCAACATTCCCCGTTACATTCCACATCCCTTTAGTTCATGCTTACAACTCACACATTTTAGCTTCCACGACTGCCCATTCCCACAGAAACTTTAAGTGCTTCTGAGCAAGCTTCTCCCATTGCTTTCCTTTCTAACTGTTTCTTCATCAATTGCTCAGTAACTACTTCTCGGTGTTCTGGGGTGATGTGTTACTGTTTCTGGGGAGGGGGGCCCTTTCAACGAGGAGCACCTCAGACTTCATTTGGCCAGTGGATCCTGTGTCAATCGAAGATATTTCCCGCTGCCCTTCCGCATATGCCATGATAAGGGGACGGCCACCGCTATCCTGAAGTAAGGGTCCTAAAAGAACGACTTGTATGTTTGAGGCGCGGTCTCCGTATTGCCTTTCCGCCTCACTTGTGGAATCTATTCCCAACCTCACCAACTGGATTGCCGTCTGTGATTCTTGTTTCTTTTTCCTGATTCTTCAACTCTTCTTTTAACTTCTCTAATTCTCTAGCCAGACTATCGCGGTCATCTATCAACTGACGGGTCGGGACCCAGATCCCGACTAGTCCTACTCACCTCTTGCAACCGCTCCTGGGATTTATCCACTCAGGCCCTTCTGCCTTCAATCGCTGGAACCCCTGTCTCAATTCCATGACTAGGAAAACTGCAGCTCTCTGATACAAGATTTCTATAATCTCCAACAATTTATCAAAATCCCGTCCCCGCTTCAAGCATCTACTTCCAGCACTGGTGAGGAAGACAGTAGAGTCATAATAATCTCTCTATGTGTATCATCCCCAGAATAACTGATATTAATCCTTTTAGTTTCCAAACTTTTAAAGAAGCCCTGAGTGAGCACCGAAGTTCGCAACTTTTATTCTACTGAGCCGGGACCTGGGGTTTGTTTCAAAACCAACCACTTTTCGCCAGTGATTCCCTCATCCATTAGTATCGTATGAACCCTCTGTATCTTCGACAATCCCCTAACTGCCGCCATCCCAGAATATTTCACCACCATGGGGAAAAAATATTTAGATCCTGAAGCGGTGCAGGTCCGAGTTGACCGAGGATAGCTCTCATGTCCTTTAACCTATCCAAGTTTGCTGATGATACAAAGATAGGTGGGACAGTAAGATGTGTGGAGAACACAAAGGAATCTACTGAGGGATACCGATAGACTCTGAGTGGGCAATAAGGTGGCAGATGGTGTATAATGTATGGAAATGTGAGGTTATTCACTTTGGTAGGTAGAATAGAAAAACAGAATATTTTTTAAATAGTAAGAGTCTTTCAAATATTGGTGTTCAGAGAGATTTGGGTGTCCTCCTGCAAGAAACACAGAAAGCTAGCAAGCAGGTACAGCAAGCGATTAGGAAGGCAAATGGCATCTTGGGCTTTATTGCATGGCGGTTGGAGTTTAAGAGGAAGGAAGACCTGATGCAAATGTACAGGACACTGCTGAGACCACACCTGGAGTACTGTGCATAGTTTTGTTCTCCTTATCTAAGGAAGGAGATACTTGCCCTGGAGGCGGTGCAACGAAGGTTCACTAGATTGATTCCTGGGATGACAGGGCTGTCCTATGATGAGAGATTGTGTAGTATGGTAATATACTCTCTGGAATATTAGAAGAATGAGAGGTGAACTCATTGAGGCATACAGGATTCTGACGGGGATTGACAGGGTAGATGCTAAGAGATTGTTTCCCCTGGCTGAAGTGTCTAGAACTAGGGGGTATAGTCTCAGGATAAGGGGGAGTACATTTAAGACTGAGATGAGGAGGAATTTCTTCACTCAGAAGGTTGTGGATGCTGCGCCTTTGATTTTATTCAAGGCAGAGATAGATAGATTTTTGTACACTAGAGAAAATATATGAAGATCGAGCGGAAAAGGGGGAGTTGAGGTCGATGATCAGCCATGATCTTATAGAATGTTGGACCAGGCTCGAGGGGCCGTATGGCCTAATGCTGCTCATGCTTCTTATGTTCTTATCTTCTTATACCTTTAACACTCCTCGCTCATACAATGAAACCCAAAACTGCTAAAGGTAGTGTTCCCGTCAGGAGCTCCATAGGGAGTGGAAGTTTCATTATCATGCTCTCGCTTTGTCTGCTCGAGACTGTTTCCCTCACTCCCTGCAGTAAGTCGGGAGAAACTGTTTCCTCTGGCAAGTGGGTGGGTAACCGGAGATCACCGATTTTAAATCATTGCTGGAAGAAGAGGAAGGGGGATGACGAAAATCTGTTTCCCTGCAGATGATTGTTAAGATCCGGAACGCACTATTGAAAGGATGATTATATCAGATTCCGTCGGTAATTGAGCAGGCAATTGGAGATGTATTAAGAAGAAGACTGATTTTCTAGATCATATGGGGAAAGCTGGGTTGTGGAATTAAATAACTTCAAACCAGTCGGACAAGGCACGACGGCCCAAATGCTGACCTTCTGTGCTGTGATGTTCTGTGATCATTAAACGCCTTTCGACATCCATTTAAAACACCTATTTCGAGGATTTTTTAACCTCTAACTCCCTTTTAACCTCTGACACACTTTATAACCACTGTAAACATTGTTCAACTTCAAACATAATTTTAAACCTTTTTTACCTCCTTTTTAATCTCTTAAACTTCATTCTTTAATTTTACCTTACGGGTGTAAAAGTCCGTATTATCCGAATACCTCGCTATTCTTTCTGCGCAGTCTGTGAGACTGGCAAATGTTTATTTTCTACAGATGTTTTTTTTGTGTGTGAATGTTAGTGTCTTTTTAAAAAGCATGTGTGAATGTTGCTGTGTCTGCTCCCTCTTTTTGAAGTGGTACTGGTTAGTTTAAGATAATGGTCTGAATAAAATTGGAGTTATTGACGTTAATTAACCTATTCCATTATGGAAAGCAGAATTTTATTATTGTGTGAAAGCCCGTATTTCCGAACCAGGGTCAATCACATCAATAATTGATTCTTAAAAAAATCTGACCGCTTTCAATGCTAAGAGGTGATTATTTATTCGTCTTAGTGAAATTTAAGGGGACAATCACATTTCATTTTGAAAAGGTCCAGTCGAAATGGTTTTCGTCCAAACAGTTTGATCAGAGCGAAGTTTTTTGGGGGAGACTTCTGTGTTAAAGCTAACTAACATCCCTTGTCTTGTTGACTGAATTACTCTCTGGAATATTTGCAGGAATAGAAGATCAACTAAGAAGTTAGATGTTCATGATCAAATTGAATTGGATGGTAAATTGCTCCGGGGCTCATGAATGAGATGAAATGGTAATAAATGGGATTTTTCTGAAATCATTTTCTTGGCGATTATGTGTGAATATCAGAAACTCAAACAGGGCTTTGGAAAATATTTGTGAGTACATCCCTGATTAACAGGATACCTGAAAATATATCAATTTGTTAATGAGGTACATTCTACTGAATGTCAGGAAAGGGTAACTGAGAATCATTAATTGAAAGGTTTCTCCTGAAGATGTTTGTGTCTTTGCCTATGTATTTGATAGACTGAACACTGCTCTAGGCATTGGAATTATGCAAACCAAGATGAGAAAAGACTTCCGATTTTTGATAAATATAACTTAAGAGCCCAGTAATGACTAGTGTCTGATGTAAAGTGTACTATGAAATTGGGAAAATGTTGTGTGTGGAAACGTGGCAAGTAGCATGCAGAAATGCAAGGTGAAGATGCACAGAAGAACGGGTCTCAGACATTCTCAGTTATATGACAACATGAAATGCTTAATGTGGCTGAGGGAGGTGCGAAACCTTTGAAAGGCACTGACAAACATTCCACAGCGAAACTGACTATTTAATGAGACATATGCACTGAAATATTTGGGTTGCTATCAGAGGGATTAAATGTGGGAAGGGACTTAGAATTTGGGATTCTAAAATTATGGTTCAATTCATTTGAGTTAATAATGAATTTGGGATGATTGAAAGCAAGTAGGAAATGCTAGATAGCAAGAATATCATAAGATGCATAATCGGTATGAGAGCTGTAGAATTTTTAAATCCAATATTTCTTGATATTACAGTACATAAGAATAGAAGAACAGAAGAAATATGAGCAGACGTATTGTTGAGGGAGATGGCTTTTCGGGGGAATGCAGCAAAAACTAACTTCCTGGCACCATGGGTGGTTCTGTTGCACAGGTAGGCAGGAAAAAGAACGGGAAAGCTATAGTGATAGGGGATTCTATTGTAAGGGGAATAGATAGGCGTTTCTGCGGCCGCAAACGAGACTCCAGGATGGTATGTTTCCTCACTGGTGCAAGGGTCAAGGAAGTCTCGGAGCGGCTGCAGGGCATTCTGGAGGTGGAGAGTGAACAGCCAGTTGTCGTGGTGCATAAATCTATCAACGATATAGCTAAAAAACGGGACGAGGTCCTAAAAGCTGAATATAGGGAGTTAGGAGGTAAATTTAGATATAGGAACTCAAAGGTAGTAATCTCAGGATTGCTACCGGTGCCACGTTCGAGTCAGAGTAGAAATTGAAGGATATTTCAGATGAATACGTGGCTAGAGGAATGGTGCAAGGGGGAGGGATTCAAATTGCTGGGACATTGGAACCCGTTCTGGGGAGTTGGGACCAGTAGAAACTGGAAGGTTTGCACCTGGGCAGGAACAAGACTGATGTCCTAGGGGGAGTGTATACAAGGGCTGTTGGGGAGGGTTTAATCTAATGTGTCTTAATGCTAGGAGCATTCGTAATAAGGTGGATGAATTAGCTGCGCAAATAGATGTAAAGGATATGATATAATTGAGATTACGGAGACATGGTTCCAGGATGACCAAATCTGGGAATTCAACATCCAGGGGTATTCAATATTCAGGAATGACAGACAAAAAGGAAAAGGAGGTGGGGTAGCATTGGTGGTTAAAGAGGAGATTAACACAATAGTAAGGAAGGACATTAGCTCTGATGATGTGGAATCTGTATGGGTAGAGCTGAGAAATACACAGGGAAGAAAATGTTAGTGTGAGTTGTATACAGACCCTCAAATAGTAATGCTGTAGTTGGGGATGGCAAGAAACGGGAAATGAGAGAAGCGTGCAAAAAGGGCACAGCAGTTATCATGGGTGACATTAATCTACATATAGATTTGGCTAACCAAATTAGTAATAATACTGTGGAGAAGGAATTCCTAGAGTGTATACCGGATGGTTTCCTGGACCACTATGTCGAGGAACCAACTAGAGGTCAGGCCATCTCAGACTGGGTATTATGTAATGAGAAAGGATTAATTAGCAACCTTGCTGTGCGAGGCCCCTTGGGGAGGAGCGATCATAATATGATCGAATTCTTCATTAAGATGGAGAATGAAGTAGTTGAATCAGAGACTAGGGTCCTGAATTTAAGTAAAGGAAACTACGATGGTATGAGGCTCGAGTTGGCTAGGATGGATTGGGGAGCTATACTTAAAGGGTTGACGGTGGATAGGCAATGGCAAACATTTAAAGATCGCATGGATGAACTACAGAATTTGTTCACCCCTGTTTGGCATAAAAATAAATCAATAAAAGATGACTCAACCGTGGCTAACAAGGGAAATTAGGGATAGCATATGATCCAAGGAGAGGGCATAAAAATGGTCAGAAAAAGCAGCAAACCTGAGGATTGGGAGCAGCTTAGGATTCAGCAAAGGAGGAACAAGGGATTAATTAAGAGCAGGAAAATAGAATGAGAGTAAGCTTGCAGTGATCATAAAAACTGACTGTAAAAGCTTCTATAGATATGTGAAGAGAAAATGATTGGTGAGTCAAGCGTATGTCCCTTGCAGTCAGAATCAGGGGAATTTATAATGGGGAACAAAGAAATGGCTGACGAATTAAATACATACTTTGGTTCTGTCTTCACAAAGGAGTACACAACTAAACTCCCAGAGATGTCGGGGAACATAGGTTCCAATGAGAGGGAGGAATTGAATGAAATCAGTATTTGTAGGGAAATGGTGTTCGGGAAAATGTCGGGATTGAAGGCCGATAACTCTCCAGAGCCTGATAATCTTCATCCTAGGGTACTTAAGGAAGTGGCCCTAGAAATAGTACATGCATTGCTTGTCATCTTTCAAAATTCTATAGACTCTGGAACAGTTCCCATGGATTGGAAGGTAGCTAATGTAACCCCACTATTTAAAAAAGGTGGTAGCGAAAAAACGGGGCCTGACATCGGAATTGGGCGAAATGCTAGAGTCGATTATAAAAGATGTAATAGCAGAGCACTTGGAAAACAGTGACAGGATCGGACAAAGTCAACATGGATTTACAAAAGGGAAATCATGCCTGACGAATCTACTGGAATTTTTTGAGGATGTAACTGGTAGAATAGATAAGGGAGAAACACTGGATGTGGTGTATTTGGACTTTCAGAATGCTTTCGATAAGGTCCCGCATAAGAGATTAGCGTGCAAAGTTAAAGCACATGGGATTGTGGGTGAGGAACTGATTTGGATAGAGAACTCGTTTCCAGACAGATAGCAAACAGTTGGAATAAACGGGTCTTTTTCCGAGTGGCAGTCAGTGACTAGTGGGCTACCACAGGGATCGGTGCTAGGACCCCAGCTATTCACAATATATATTAATGATCTAGACGAGGGAACGAGATGTATTATATCTAAGTTTGCTGACGACACAAAGCTATGTGGAACGGGAACAATGTCCTAGAGGGAGTGTTTGCTAGTGCTCTGGGGGAGGGTTTAAACTAAAAAGGCAGGGGGTTGTGAACCTGAGCAGGGAGACAGAGGAAAGGGAAACAAGGATAAAAGCAAAAGATAGGAAGGAGTAAAAGGAAAGTGTCCGTCAGAGAAATCAACGGTTTAAATCAAACATGGCCACAGTAAATAATAATTATAATAGATCTAAGAGCGTTAAAAAACAAGCCTGAAGGCTTTGTGTCTTAATGCGAGGAGCATTCGGAATAAGGTGGATGAATTAGCTGCGCAAATAGAGGTAAACAAATATGATTTGATTGGGATTACAGAAACATGGCTCCAGGGTGGCCAAGGCTGGGAACTCAACATCCAGGAGCATTCAATATTCAGGAAAGATAGGCAAAAAGGAAAGGGAGCTGGCGTAGCAATGCTGGTTAAAGAGGGGATTAACACAATTGTAAGGAAGGATATTAGCTCTGATGATGTGGAATCTGTATGGGTAGAACTGAGAAATACCAAGGTACTGAAAACGTTAGTGCGAGTGGTACATAGACCTCCAAACAGTAATGCGGAGGTTCGGAATGGCATTAAAAGGGAAATTAGAGAAGCGTGCAAAAAGGGGACAGCAGTCATCATGGGTGGCTTTAATCTACATATAGATTGGGCTAACCAAATTAGTAATAATACTGTGGAGGAGGAATTCCTGGAGTGTTTACGGGATGGTTTCCTGGACCAATATGTCGAGGAACCAACCAGAGAGCAGGCCATCTTAGACTGGGTATTATGTAATGAGAAAGGATTAATTAGCAATCTTGTTGTGCGAGGCCCCTTGGGTCGGAGCGATCATAATATGATAGAATTCTTCATTAAGATGGAGAGTGAAGTAGTTGACTCAGAGACTAGGGTCCTGAATTGAAATAAAGGAAACTACGATGGTATGACAGGCGAGTTGGAGAGGATTGATTGGTGAATGCCACTCAAAAGGTTGACGGTGGATAGGCAGTGGCAAACATTCAAAGACCGCATGGATCAACTACAGAATTTGTTCATCCCAGTTTGGCATAAGAATGAAGCAAAAAAGGTGACTCAACTGTGGCTAACAATGGAAATTAGGGATAGCATAAGATCCAAGAAGAGAACATATATATTGGCCAGAAAAAGCAGTAAACCTGAAGATTGGGAGCAGTTTAGGATTCAACAAATGATGACAAAGGGATTAATTAAGAAGGGGAAAATAGAATATGAGAGGAAGCTTGCCGGGTACATAAAAACTGAATGTAAAAGCTTTTATAGATATGTGAAGAGAAAAAGATTGGTGAAGTCAAGCGTAGGTCCCTTGCAGTCAGAATCAGGGGTACTTATAATGGGGAACAAAGAAATGGCAGACAAATTAAATACATATTTTGGTTCTGTCTTCACAAAGGAGGACACAAATAACCTCCCAAAGATGTTGGGGAACATACGGTCTGATGAAAGGTAGGAACTGAAATAAATCAGTATTTGTAGGGAAAAGGTGTTAGGGAAATTGGCGGGATTGAAGGCCGATAAATCCCCAGGGCCTGATAATCTACATCCTAGGGTACTTAAGGAGGGGTCCGTAGAAATTGTATATGCATTGCTGATCATCTTCCAACTTTCGATGGAATCTGGAACAATACCAATAGAATGGAGTGTAGCTAATATTACACCACTATTCAAGAAAGTTGTTCCAGAGAAAACGGGGAATTACAGACCTGTAAGCCTGACATCGGTAGTGGGGTAAATGCTGGAGTCCATCATAAAAGATGTAATAGCAGAGCACTTGGAAAACAGTGACAGGTTCGGACAAAGTCAACATGGATTTACAAAAGGTAAATCGTGCTTGACTAATAAACTGGAATTTTTTGAGGATGTAACTGGTAAAATAGATAAGGGAGAACCAGTGGATGTGGTGTATTTGGACTTTCAAAAGGCATTCAATAAGGTCCCACATAAGAGATTAGCGTGTAAAGTTAAGGCACATGGGATTGGGGGCAAGGTATTGACTTGGATAGAGAACTGGTTGGCAGACAGAAAGCAACAAGTTGGAATAAACGGGTCTTTTTCCGAGTGGCAGGCAGTAACTAGTGGGGTACCGCAGGGATCGGTCCTTGGACCCCAGCTATTCAGAATATATATTAATGATCTAGATAAGGAAACTAGATGTAATGGCCCAGAAATTCGGCCGAATACGGGAGAGTACGCACTGTGTACTCACCCGTATTCGGTCCCGAAGTGCCGGATTCCTGCATACACTGCGCATGCGCGGGAAACCGGCACTTCCGATATTGCGAAGGGGGCGGTTCCTAAGTGAAACGGGTCGCACGAGAGGCTGTACGCACACAGCACACTTAGCTTTTTTTTCAGGTTTGAACGCGAGGGTAAGTATTGGACATTTTACACATGAAAAAAGAAGGCGTAAGACCCCCTTTTAACAAGGTGAGTAGTTAATTAAGTATTATTTTAATTTTTTTTCAACAGGTTTATCTTTTTTGGGAGTCTTTGAAGAAAGGTAAGTTTATTTTTATAACTTTTAAAAAGAATTTCAAATATTTCAAAAATTTAAATTTTTGTTTTAAATGTTTAAATTATTTATCTATAGTTATTTTATTAATGTGATTTTTTTTTAAGTTTAATTGAGGTTTAGCTGTTCTTTTGGGGTAAGTTGTATCATAGTTTAGACAGATCTCTTCTTTCAAAACAATGAATGAAAGATGGTGTGGTGCCATTGGCTTTAACAGGCCCACGTGATCCCAGAGGTCGCATCGAACTAACTGCACCTCTGGGACACGCACACACTGCGCGCGGGACCAGGGAGAGGCCCAGGAACTGAAGTTCGTGTGGGCCCGAACCATAAAGGCAGGCGCGGAGTGCGATATCGCGGGGGATCCTTACCCCCTCGGCAACCATCGAAGTCCAATTTCTGGGCCAATATCTCCAAGTTTGCAGATAAGGGGTAAGCCATTTAGGACAGAAATGAGGAGGAATTTATTCACCCAGAGAGTGGTGAACCTATGGAATTCTCCAGCACAGAAGGCAGTACAGGCCAATTCATTAAATAGATTCAGGAAGAAGTTGGATATATTTCTTAAGGCAAAAGGGATCAAGGGATATTGGGAGAAAGCAGCGACAGGGTCCTGAATTTGGATGATCAGCCATGATCGCATTGAATGGCGGAGCAGGCTCGAGGGGCCGAATGGCCTACTCCAGCTCCTATCTTCTATGTTTCTATGTTTCTATGTGTGCTGTGAGGTGGATGCAGAGAAACTCCAGTATGATTTGGACAGGTTGGGTGATTGGGCAGATGCAGAGCAGATGCAGTATAATGTGGATAAATGCGATGTTATCCACTTTAGTGGCAAAAACAGGAAGACAGGTTATTATCTGAACGGCAAAAAATTGGCGAAAGGGGAAGTGCAAAGTGATCTGTGAGTCCTTGTGCACCAGTCGCTGATTTAAGAATGCAGGTGCAGATGCCGGTTAAGAAGGCAAATGGTATGTTGGCCTTCATAGCTAGAGGATTCGAGTACAGCAGCAAGGATATCATGCTGCAGTTGTACAAGGCCTTCCTGAGAAGGAAGGATGTTCCCGATGTCAGGGGACTCCAGAACCAGAGATCACAGTCTGAGGATAAGGGGTAAGCCATTTAGGACTGAGCTGAGGAGGAATTTCTTCACCCAGTGAGTGGTGAACATTTGGAATTCTCTACCACAGAAGGCAGTTGAGGCCAATTCATTAAATATATTCAAGAAGGAGATAGATATATTTCTTAAGGCTAAAGGGATAAAGGGATATGGGGAGAAAGCAGGGACAGGGTTCTGAGTTTGGATGATCAGCCATGATCTCATTAAACGGCGGTGCAGGCTCCAGGGGCCGAATGGCCTACACCTGCTCCTATTTTCTATGCTTCTATTCTTCTAAGTAGGCAATTCCGCACCTCGAGCCTGCTCCGCCATTGAATAAGATCATGGCTGATCTTCTACCTCAATTCCACTTTCCAGTGCTGTCCCCATATCCCTTGATTCCATTAATATCCAAAAATCTATCGATGTCTGTCTTGAATACACACAACTGAGTCAGCACAGTTCTCTCGGTAGAAAATTCGAAGGATTCACCATCCTCTGAGTCAATAAATTTCTCCTCATCTCAGTCGTAAACGACCGATCTTTTATTCTCAGATTGTGACCACTGCTTCTAGGCTTCCCAGCCAGAGGGAAACATCCTTCCTCCAACTCACCTGCGAAGCCCTACAAGAATTGTGTATCTTCCAATGACATCACCTCTCATTCTTCTAAACTCCAGAGAACATAGGCCTAGTCTACTCGATCTCTCGTCATAGGAAATTCTCCCCGTTGCAGGAACCAATCTGGTGAACTGTCGTTGCACCTCTCTATGGGATGTATATACTTCCTTAGGTAAGGAGACCAAAACTGTAAACAATACTCCAGGTGTGGAGGTGTGGTCTCACGTGAGCCCTATATAATTGCAGTAATTCTACTTTACTCTTATATTCAAATCCTCTTGTAATAAATGCAAACATACCTTTTGCTTTCTTAATTGTTCCTGTACCTGCATGCTAACTTTCAGTGATTCGTGTACAAGGACACCCACATCCCTCTGAACACCAACATTTCCCAATCTGTCACCATTTATAAATAATCTACTTTTCTATTTCTCCTACCAAAGTGGGTAGATTCACAATTCTCCACGTTATATTCCACTTGCCAGGATCTTGTCCAGTCACTTCGCTTGTCTATATTCTCTTGAAGCCTCCTCACAACTTACATTCACACCTATCTATATATGATCAGCAAACTTGGTTAAATTACATTTGTTCCCCGCATCCAAATAATTGATGTAGATTGTGAATAGCTGAGGCCCAAGCACTAATCTTGGGTTACTCCACTAGTTCCAGTCTGCCAACCCGAAAATGACCCGTTTATTCCTACTCTTTGTTTTCCATCCATGAACCAATCCTCAAATTATGCAAGTATATTACCCCCAATCCCATGAGCCCTAATTTTGTTTAATAATCTCTTGTGTGGCATCTTATCGAATGCCTTCTGAAAATCCAAATACAACACATCCACTGGTTCTCCCTTAGCTATTCTGCTAGTTACAAACTGATACAACACTAACAGATTCGTCAAACATGATTTCCCTTTCATAAATCCGTGTTGATTATGCCCAATCCTATTATTATTTTCTAAGTTCCCTGTTACCAAGGAATTAATGATAGATTCTAACATTTCCCTCATGCCGATGTCAGTCTACCTGGTCTGTGGTTCCCATTTATCTCTCTTTCTCCTTTCTCAAATAGTTTGGTAACATTTGCTTCGTTCCAATCCGTGGGAAACATTCTAGAATCAATGGTGTTTTGGATGATGACTAACAATGCATTCACTATCTCTATATAAACTAGTTTCAAAACCCTAGGATGCAAGCCATACGGTCCAGGGGACTTATCGGGTTTCAGTCCCATTAATTTCCCCCGGGCTATATTTTCACGAATACGAATTTCTTTCAGTACCTCATTCTTGCTAAAACGTTGCTTTTCCATTATAGAGGGGAGGTTTTTTGCGTATTCTTCCATGAAGACAGACACAGACTATTTGTTTAATTTCTCCGCCATTTCCATATTCCCCATTTTACTTTCGCCTGTCTCAGCCTATAAGGGACACACATTTACCTTCGGTAATCTTTTGCCTATTTACATAACTATAGAAGCATTTACAGTCTATTTTATTTCTCTCGCTAGTTTACTCTCATATTCTAATTTATCTTTCTTTATCAATTTCTTTGTCCTGCTTTGCTTAATTCTAATATACTCCTACTCCTCAGGCGCACTGCTCTTTTGACAACATTAGAAGCCTCTTCCTTTGATATAATACTATTATTAACTTCTCTTTTTAGTCACGGTTCGAACACTTTTCCTGTGGGGTTTTTGTGCCTTCTTGAAATGTGCATTTGTTGTAAATTATGTATTTTTTTTTAATGCTAGCCATTGCTTGTCTACCGTCATACCTTTTAACGTAGTTTCCCAATCTACCTTAGCCAACTCGCCCCTCATACCTACGTAGTTTGATTTGTTTCGATTTTACACTCTAGTTTTGGATTCAACTTAATCACTTTCAAACTTAGTATAACATTCTAACATATTATGGTCACTCTTCCCTCAGGGCCCCTATAATACAAATTATTGATTAACACTTTCTCCTTTCACAATACTAGATCTAAAGTGGACTGATCCATAGTTGCTTCCTCAACATTCAGATCTAGAAACCTAGCTTCTATACATTCCATGAATTCGTCCTCCACACTATTGCTGCAAATTTGGTTTGCCCAATCTATATGTAGATTAACCATTATTACTGTAGTACCCTTGTTACGTGCGCCTCTAATTTCCTGATTTCTACTCTGCCCTACATTACTGTTTGGGGGCCTATAAACAACTCCCACCAATGATTTCTGCCCCTTGCTGTTTCTCAGCTACACCAAAACTGATTCCACGTCTTGATTTTCAGAGCTAAGATGCTTTTTCTCTGCTGTCTTTATTCCATCTATTATTATCAGGGCTACCCTTCCTCCTTTTCCATTTTGCCTATCTCTTCCAAAATTTAAGTATCCTGGAATAATTAGTTCCCAAACTTGGCCACCTTGCAACCACCTCTCCGTAATGGCTATTAGATAAAATCAATCGATTTCTATCTGTGCTATTAATTCATCTATTTTGTTGTGAAAACTTTGCACATTCAGATATAGCACCTTTAGCTTTGGCTTATTTTTATTTTTCCCTGATTTAACCTTAGTCACTGATGCCTTATTACCTTTGTTACTCTCTCTGTCCCTTCCTGACATACTCTGCTAATTTTTTTCCCAAAAGTCTGCTCTGCTCTAGAGCCTTGACAGTCCTCTCACTGTTTTTAAATTAACTCTTTCCTGAATCCTCCCACCCCCCCCACTTCATTATTTTAAATACCTGTCTACTGCCCTAGTTATTCGGTTCGCCAGAACACTAGTCCAAGCCCGGTTTTAATTGAAGCCCTTCCCAATGGAACAGCTCCCTCTTTCCCCAGGTCTGGTGTCAGTACCCCATGAACTGAAACCCCTTCCTCTCACACCTATCTTTCACCCATGCATTCAAACCTCTAATACGATAGCAAAATACTGCGGATGCTGGAAATCAGAAATAACAACAGAAAACGCTGGAAAAACTCAGCAGGCCAGGCAACATCCATGGAGAGAGAAAGAGAGTTAACGTTTCAGGTCGAAACACTTCGTCGGAACTGAGAGAGCAAGAAATAAACAGATAAAAATGCAAGGGGGAGGCTGGGGGGAGGAATAAAAGAACAAAAGGGATGGTCTTTAGTGAGTAGAGACATTAAGAGATGCTCAAGGCAAGACGAGATGGTAATGGGACAGGTTGAGAAACAAAACGTGAAGTGTGAAATGCTGGCAGAATCAGAGACAGCTGCCGTGGGGGGAGAGAGAGAAAAAAAGGAAAAAGGCACGGACCAAAAGAGTGGATAAAATGTGTACATATGTGGTAGGGGCCGGGGTTATGATCTGAAATTGTTGAACTCGATATTGAGTCCGGAAGGCTGTAAAGTGCCTAAACGGAAGATGAGGTGCTGTTCCTGGAGCTTACGCTGTGCTTCCGTGGAACAATGCAAGAGGCCGAGGACGGTGAGGTCTGAGTGAGCGTGGAGGGGTGAATTAAAATGACAAGCGACCGGAAGCTCGGGGTCACCCTTCCGGACTGAACGGAGGTGTTCCGCAAAGCGGTCACCCAATCTGCGTTTGGTCTCCCCAATGTAGAGGAGACCACATCGTGAGCAGCGAATACAGTATACTAGATTGCAAGAAGTACAAGTAAATCGCTGTTTCACCTAGAAGGGGTGTTTGGGGCCCTGGAGAGTGGGAAGGGGGGATGTATATGGGCAGGTGTTGCATCTCCTGCGCTTGCACGGGAAGGTGCCGGGTGAAGGGGAAGGGGTGCTGGGGGTGATAGAGGAGTGGACTAGGGTGTCTCGGAGGGAGTGGTCCCAACGGAATGCTGAAAGGGGAGGTGAGGGGAAGATACGTTTGGTGGTGGGATCATGTTGGAGGTGGCGGAAATGGCGGAGGATGATCCGTTGAATGTGGAGGATGGTGGGGTGAAAGGTGAGGACAAGGGGAACTCTATCGTGGTTCCGGGAGGGAGGGGCCGGGGTGAGGGCAGAAGTGCGGGAGATGGAACGGACACGGTCGAGGGCCGTGTTGACCACGGTAGAGGGGAATCCTCGGTTGAGGAAAAAGGAAGACATGTCGGAAGCACTGGTATGGAAGGTGGCATCGTCGGAGCAGATGCGGCGGAGACGGAGAAACTGGGAGAAGGGAATAGAGTCCTTACAGTAGGCGGGGTGGGAGGAAGTGTAGTCCAGGTAGCTGTGGGAGTCAGTGGGCTTGTAGTGAATGTTGGTCAATAACCTATCCCCAGAGATGGAGACGAGAAGTCGAGGAAGGGGAGGGAAGAGTCGTAGATGGACCATGTGAAGGTGAGGGAAGGGTGGAAATTGGAGGCAAAGTGAATGAAATTGTCTAGTTCAGGGCGAGAGCAGGAAACGGCACCGATACAGTCGTCAATGTACCGGAAAAAGAGGTGAGGGAGGGGACCCGAGTAGGACTGGAACAAAGAGTGTTCCACATATCCCACGAAAAGGCAGGCATAGCTAGGACCCATGCGGGTACCCATAGCAACACCTTTGATTTGGAGGAAATGAGTGGAGTCAAAGGAGAAGTTGTTCAATGTGAGAACAAGTTCAGCCAGGCGGAGGAGGGTGGCGGTGGATGGGGACTGGTTGGGCCTCTGTTCAAGGAAGAAGCGGAGCGCCCTCAGGCCATCCTGGTGGGGGATGGAGGTGTAGAGGGATTGTACGTCCGTGGTGAAAAGGAGGCGGCTGGGGCCAGGAAACTGGAAACTGTTAAAGTGGCGGAGGGCGTCAGAGGAATCGCGGATGTAGGTGGGAAGGGACTGGACAAGGGGAGAAAAAATAGAATCGAGATAGGAAGAGATTAGTTCCGTGGGCCAAGAGCAGGCTGAAACGATGGGTCTACCAGGGTAGTCCTGTTTGTGGATCTTGGGAAGGAGGTAGAAGCGGGCTGTGCGGGGTTGAGGAACTATGAGGTTGGCGGCCGCGGGGGGAAGATCTCCAGAGGAGATGAGGTCAGTGACATTCAAACCTCTAATCTGTTTGTCCCTATGCGACTTCGAGCGTGGCTCAGGTAAGGATGCAAAGATTATTACCTTTGAGGTTTTGCTTTTTAATTTAGATACAAGCTCCTCAAACTCCCTCAGCAGAAACTCATTCCTAGTTCGACCAATATCGTTGGTTCCTACGTGGACCACGACAACTGGTTCCTCCCCCTCCAACTCCAAGTTCTCCTCCAGCCGCAAGGGGATGTCTTTAACTCTGGGTATGTCCCACTTGGGTAGGGTGCAGGGTAAGTGACTGAAAGTACAGGGTATGGGGATCCTTAAGCTGAATATAACCCATGCTGGGAGATTTACATGGCACAATGTAGACGGCGATTTACTCTGTATATAACGCCTGCTGTATCTGCCCTTGGAGTGTTTGACGGGAAAGTGAAGTGGGAGCTTTACCCTGTATCACACTTGTGCTGCACCTTCCCTGGCAAATTTTGGTGGTATAGTTTAAAGGGAGCTTTACACCTCATCTAACACATGCTGTAATTGCTCTTGGATAGTGGGATGGGTCAGTTTTGAGTGATAATTCATCTGTATCTAACACGTGTTGCACGTGCCCTTGGAGTGCCGAATAGGACACTGTAAGAGGAACTTTCCTCGCTATCTAACTTGCGCTCTACCTGCATTGGTAGCGTTTGATGGGACAGTGTAAAGGGAGATTTTTATGTATCAAACCCGTGCTCTCTCTGCCCTGGGAGTGTTTGATGGGTCAGTGTAGAGGGAGCTCTACTCTGCAACAAACCCGTGATTTACCTGCCCTGGGAGTATTTGATGCGACAGTGCAGATGGAGCTTTACTCTGTATCTAACACGCGCTGCCCCTGCCCTGGGAGTATTTGATGGGGACAGTGTAGAGCTAGCTTTACTCTGTTTCTAACCAGTGCTGTACCTGCCCTGGGAGTGTTTGATGTCACACCATGTCTATTTGAAGTTAACACAGGATTAGGAGATTTATTCCAGAGTCCGACTCACTATACACAAGAACCCGGAATACAAAAGTAATACAACTTTCATCTTTCCGTTTAAACGCTGGTGCCCCTCATACGCAACCCTCACTCACATTCGTTGTCTTACTACGTCCTGTATTTCTCACTCTCGGTCTCCCCCTCCATTCTAATCTCTCTCTCCTCTTTATTCTTGTCGCTGTTCCCTGCTCCCTTTCTCTCACTAACAGTCTTTCTTTCCATATCTCTCTCTCACTCTCTTCCATTCTCTCTGTCTTTTTCACCCTTCACCACAACCCTCACTCTTTGTCTCTCTCTCATTTCTTTGTCTCTCCCTTCTCTTCTCTCTCTCTCTCTCTCTCTATTTCTCACTCATTATTGCTCGCAGACTGCCTCTCCCTCACTCCCCTCTGTTTCGACCTGTCACTCTCCGTATTTTTCACCATCCCTATCTATCACCTTGTCTGTCTGTCTGTCTGTCACTCTCACTCTATTTCTCAATTTTCTTGTCTCTCTCTTTCGTCCTCTCTCCTTATCTATCAGTCAATCTGTCTCTCTCTCGTCCACAGTTTATTTATTTCACGCTCCGTTTCTCTCACCCTATCTCACTCTTTCTCGCCATCTGGTAATGTACAGACAAGTGTAGCTCAGCAGCAATTCCTGTTTATACAATAAACAGCCGATACAGTGAGTGAGAAAGAGAGACCGGGCGAGTGAGGGAGTGAGAGCGAAAGCGAGTGAGAGAGAGAGCGAGAGAGAGAGAGAGCGAGAGAGAGAGGGAGAGATAACGCGAGATAGAGAGGGAGCAGTGAGGCAGGCCAGGCGAGTGAGTGAGTGATGGAGAGACGTGGCTTAGACCAGTAGACGGAATGAGTAAGTTATAGATAGAGAGAGAGAGATAGTGCGAGAGTGATGTGAGGCATGCCAGGCGAGAGAGGGAGTGAGATTTTTTACAGGAGACCGATCACAGAGTGTTATATGAACAATGTGTCTCTATACTTGTGAGAGAGAGAGAGAGTTACAGACATACAGAAAGAGAGAGAGAGAGAGAGAGAGAGAGAGAGTGGCAGATATGACAGACGGACATAGACTCAGATAGGCTGCGAGAGAGACAGACTGTGACAGAGACATAAGAACATAAGAAAATAAGAAATAGGAGCAGGAGTAGGCCATTCGGCCCTTCGAGGCTGTTCCACTATTCAATGAGATCATGGCTGATCTTCTGTCTCAATTCCATTCACCGGCCCTAACTCCATATCCCTTGATGCCTTTACTAGTCAGAAATCTAACGACTTCTGCTTTGAATATACCCAATGAATGAGCCTCCACAGCCCTCTGGGGTAGAGAATTCCAAAGATTCAACACCCTTTGTGTGAAGAAATTTCTTCTTATCTCAGTCCTGAATGGCCTACCCTTTATCCTAAAGCTGTGGCCTCTGGTTCTAGACTCCCCAGACAAGGGAAACTTTCTCCAGCATCCACCCTATCAAGCCCTGTAATAATTTTGTATGCTTCAATGATATCCCCTCCCTTTCTTCTGAATTCAAGAGAATACAGGCCTAGTTTACTCAATCACTTCTCATACGACAGTCCAGTCATCCCAGGAATCAATCTCGTGAACATTCGTTGCACTCCCTCTATGGCAAATATATCCTCCCTTTGATAAGGAGACCAAAATTGTATAAAGTGTGTTCTCAGCAAGGCCCTAAATAATTGGAGAAAGACTTCTTTACTCCTGTACTCAAATCCTCTTGTAATGAAGGCAAGCATAACATTTGCCTTCCTTTGGCTTGCTGCACCTGCACATTGACTTTCAGTGACTCATGTACAATGACACCCAGGTCCATTTGAGCATCTGCATTCCATAATCTTTCACCATTTAGGAAATACACTGCCTTTCTGCTTATTCTACGAAAGTGGATAACTTCACATTTATCCAGATTATATCCCATCTGCCATGTTCTCACCCACTCACTGAGCATATCGAGATTCCCTTGAAGCCTCTTCACATCCTCTTCACAACAGACACTGCCCCCTAGCATTCTATCTTCAGCAAATTTGGAAATGTTACGTTCAGTCCCCTTCAACCAAATCATTGATATAGATTGTGAATAGCTGGGGCCCAAGCACCGATCCTTGCGGTTCCCCACTAGTCACAGCCTGTCATCGGTTTATCCCTACTCTTTTATTGTGTCTGTTAACCAATTCTCAACCCATGCTAGTATATTACCCCCAGTTCCATGTGCCCTAATTTTGTTCACCAACCTCTTGTGTGCGATCATATGGAATGCCTTCTGAAACTCCAGATACACTACATCAAGAAGTTCCCCCTTTTCTACTCCATTAGTTACATCCTCAAAGAACACCAATAGGTTTGCCAACAGGATTTCCCTTTCATAAACCCTTGCTGACTCTGCAAAATCTTACTGTTAGTATCTAAGTACCCAGTTATTGCATACTTTATAACAGATTCCAGCATTTTCCCAACTTCTGATGTGATGCTAACAGATCTGTAGTTCCCCGTTTTCTCTCTCCCTCCTTTCTTACATAGCGGGGTTATATTTGCTGTCCTCCAAACTTAAGGAACCGTTCCAAAATCTATAGATTTTTGGAAGATGATAACCAATGCGTTCACTATCCCAATGGCCACCTCATTCAAAACCCTAGCATATAGGTCATCCGGTCCTTGGGATTTATCGACTTTTAGTCCCGTTAAGTTTGCAAGTATTTTTTTTTTACTAATAATAAGTTCTTTATGTTCCTCATACTCGCCACACATGGTTTTCTCGTATTTCTGGGAGATTTGTTGCGTCTTCCTCCGTGAAGACAGAAACAAAGTCGTTATTTAATTTCTCAGCCATTTCCTCATTCGCCATTATTAATTATCCGGTGTCTGACTGTAAAGGAACTACATTTCCCTCCCCCGTCTTTTCCTTTTCACATACCTACAGAAGCTTTTACAATCCGTTTTTTTATTTTTCGCTAGCTTGTGTTCATGTGACAGACTCATAGAGAGAGAGAGACAGAGACGTAGAAACTGATAGAGACAGAGAGACAGGCAGAGACAGAGATCCAGATTGACAGAGATATACAGACAGACAGATAGACAGAGACTGACAAACAAAATCAGACAGGCAGGCGGGCAGACAGAAACAGATAGCGAAAAAGCCAGACAGAGGAAGACATATAGAAACAGACAGATACAGCGACAGAGACGGATATATAGAAACAGTGAGACAGAGTGCAAGGCACAGACATAGCATCAGACAGAAAGAGAGAGGGACACAGACGGACAGAGACAGATGGAAACCAACAAATAGAAATAGAGACAGTGAGAGTGACAGACTGAGACAGAGACAGACTACGACACCGAAAAACAGAGACATGCAGAGAGAGAGACAGAATAGAAAGTGGCACAGCCTGACAGAGCGAGATAGAGAGAGCAGACAGAGAGATAAGGACCGACAAACTGACTGATATAAACAGAGATGACGGGAAGAGACAAATAGACTCAGACAGACAGACGGAGACAGAGCCACAGAAAGACAGAGACAGACATACAGCGGAAGGCAGAGACAGAGATGGAGAGACAAAGACAGACAGAGAAAGATAGAGATAGAGTGATTCAGTCTGAGACAATGACAGCAGGACCTATACAAACAGAGACAAACAGACAGAGAGAGTGAGAGAGAGAGAGAGAGAGAGAGAGAGAGAGAGAGAGAGAGAGAGAGAGAGAGAGAGAGAGAGAGAGAGAGAGAGAGAGAGAGAGAGAGAAAATGAGAGGCAGTGGCCGAGACAGACAGAGAGAGAAGGAAAGAGACTCAGTACCTGAAACAAAGACAGGCAGAGACAGACACGCAGAAATAGACAGTGTGAACAGAAAGCAACAGAGAAAGGCAGAGAGAGAGAGAGAGAGAGAGAGAGAGAGAGACAGACAGACCCAGACAGAATAAAACAAAGAGACATAGCCAGACGGAAATAGACAGATAGAGACAGACCGACAGAGACCTAGACTCAGAAGGACAGTGAAAAAAAGAGAAAAACAAACAGAATCAGACATGCAGAGAGAGAAACAGAAAGAGACAGATAAAGGCAGCGATAGACAGAGATATACAGAGACAGAGAGAAAGGGACAGACAGAAAAAGAGGCCAGGCAGAAAATAAAAGACAGAGAGTGAGACAGACAGTCATAGCCAGACAGAGAGCGAAAGGGAGACAGACAGTTAGAGAGGCAGAGACAGACAGAGATAAACAGACAAAAAAAGACAGGAACAGACTGAGACTGTGGCAGACAAAATCTGTCTGAGACTGAGGCAAAATGAGACAAAGGCAGACTGAGACAAACAGACAGACAGGCAGAGACAGATATACAGACAAGCTGACATGGGAGAGAGGCAGACTGAGACACAGACGAACATTGATAGACAGACAGTGCCCGACACACAAAATCAAACAGACGGTGTGAATGAGAAAGAGAGACGGACAGAGATATATAGAGATAGAGCGACAGGCACAAACAGAGCCACGGGCTGACGGATGGAGAGACAGAGAGTGACACAGATTTCCAGACAGAGAATGCAGAGAGTTCAAGACAGACAGAGATAAACAAAAATACATGACAGAGGCAGAGACAGACAGAGACACAGACGGAGAAAGAGACTCAGTCTGACAGAGCCAGACAGAGGTAGGCTCAGAGAGAGAGACAGACAGAAACAGACAGGCACAGACGGATGAGATACAGAAAGACAGTCATAGACAGAGAAACAGACAGATACAGAGATACAGATGGACAGAGAGAGAAAGACATAGAAAGACAGAAATATATTGACAGATAGATCGATACAGACAGACATAAGGAAGAAAGAGACAGCAGACTGAGACAGAAAGACAGACAGACAGAGACAGGCACACAGGGAGAGGGGCAGAGGCAGACAGAAACAGACAAACGTGGATAACACGTTTAGCGAGTTGGTAACACCGCAGGTAAAGGGTGGACAGGCAGGAAGTGAACGGGTGACCACCAGGCAGAGTAAGAGGTGCAGGCAGGTAGTGCAGGGGTCCCCTGTGGCCATCCACCTCTCAAACAGATATACCACATTGGGTGCTGTTGGGGGGGAATGATTTATCAGGGGAAGACGGCAGCAGCCAACTTCCTAGCACCATGGGTGGCTCTGCTGCACAGGCTGGGTGTAAAAATGTGGAAGAGCTACAGTGATAGGGGATTCAATTGTAAGGGGAATAGATAGGCGTTTCTGCGGCCGCAAACGAGACTACAGGATGGTGTGTTGCCTCCCTGGTGTAAGGGTCAAGGACGTCTCGGAGCGGCTACAGAACATTTTGGAGGGGGAGGGCGAACAGCCAGTTGTGGTGCACATAGGCATCAACGATATAGGTAAAAAACGGGATGAGGTCCTAAAAGCAGAATATAGGGAGTTAGGAGGTAAATTTAAAGAAAGGACCTCAATGGCAGCAATCTCAGGATTGCTACCAGTGCATCGTGCTAGTCAGAGTAGAAATAGGAGGATATTTCAAATGAATACGTGGCTAGAGTAATGGTGGAAGGGGGAGGGATTCAAATTACTTGGACATTGGAACCGGTTCTGGGGGAGGTGGGACCAGTACAAATGGGACGGTCTGCACCTGGGCAGGGCCGGGACCGATGTCGTAGGGGGTGTGTTTGCTAGTGCTGTTGGGGAGGGTTTAAACTAAAGTGGCAGGGGGTTGGGAACCTGAGCAGGGAGAAAGAGGAAATGGAAACAAGGAGAAAAGCTAAAGAAATGAAGGGGAAAAACACAAGTAGAAGGCAAAGAACTCAACGGTTTAAATCAAACATGAGAAGTCGCACAACACCAGGTTATAGTCCAACAGATTTATTTAATTTTACAAGCTTTCGGAGCAGTTCGCTCCTTCGTCAGGTAAGTTTAGCATCAACCATGGTCACAGTAAATAATAATTCATATAGGTCAGAGAGCGTTAAAAAAATAAGCCTGAAGGCTTTGTGTCTTAATGCAAGGATCATTCGGAACAAGGTGGATGAATTAGCTGCGCAAATAGAGGCACATGAACACGATTTGATTGTGATTACAGAAACATGGCTCCAGGGTGGCCATGGCTGGGAACTCAACATCCAGGGTTATTCAATATTTAGGAAAGATAAGCAAAAAAGAATGAGAGGTGGGATAGCATTGCTGGTTATTGAAAGGAAGGATATTAGCTCTGATGATGCGGAATCTGTATGGGTAGAACTGAGAAATAACAAGGGGCAGAAAACGTTAGTGGGAGTGGTATATAGACGTCCAAACAGTAATACGGAGGTTGGGGACGGCATTAAAAGGGAAATTAGAGAAGCATGCAGTAAGGGCACTGCAGTCATCATGGGTGACTTTAATTTACGTATAGATTGGGCCAACCAAATTAGTAAAAATACTGTGGAGGAGGAATTCCTAGAATGTTTACGGGATGGTTTTCTGGAACAATATGTCGAGGAACCAACCAGAGATCAGGACATCTTAGACAGGGTGCTCTGTAACGAGAAAGGATCAATTAGCAATCTTGTTGTACGAGGCCCCTTGGGTCAGAGTGACCATAATATGATAGAATTCTTCATTAGGATGGAGAGTGAAATAGTTGAATCAGAGACTAGGGTCCTAAATTTAAATAAAGGAAACTATGTTGGTATGAGGTGCAAATTGGGTAGGATTGATTGGGGAGTATCACTCAAGGGGTTGACGGTGGATAAGCAATGGCAAACATTCAAAGTCTGCATGGATGAACTACGGAATTTGTTCATCCCAGTGTCGCATAAGAATATAACAAAAAGGGTGACTCAACCCTGGCTAACAAGGGAAATTAGGGAAAGCATAAGATTCAAGGAGAGGGCATATAAATTGGCCAGAAAAAGCGGTAACCCTGAGGATTGGGAGGAGTTTAGGATTGAACAAAGGAGGACAAAGGGATTATTAAGAAGGGGAAAATAGAATATGAAAGTAAGCTTGCTGGGAACATAAAAACTGACTGTAAGAGCTTTTATAGATATGTGAAGGGAAAAAGATTAGTGAAATCAGTCAGAAGTGGAGAAAGTTATAATGGGGAACAAAGAAATGGCAGACCAATTAAATGCATATTTTGTTTCTGTCTTCATAAAGGAGCACACAAATAACCTCCCAGAGATGTTGGAGAACGTACGGTCTTATGAAAGGGAGGAACTGAAAGAAATAAGTATTTGCGTGGAAATGGTGATAGGGAAATTGACGGGATTGAAGGCCGATAAATCCCCAGGGCCTGATAATCTACATCCTAGGGTACTTAAGGAAGTGGCCCTAGAAATAGTAGATGCATTGCTGATCATCTTCCAACATCCAATGGAATCTGGAAATGTACCCATGGATTGGAGGATAGCTAATGTTACCCGACTATTCAAAAAGGGTGGTAGAGAAAAAGCGGGGAATTACAGACCGGTAAGCCTGACATCGATAGTGGGGAAAATGCTAGAGTCCATTATAAAGGATGAAATAGCTGAGCACTTGAAAAACAGTGACCAGATCAGACAAAGTCAACATGGATTTACAACATTAAATCGTGCTTGACTAATCTACTGGAATTTTTTGTCTATGTAACTGGGAAAATAGTTAAGGGAGAACCAGTAGATGTGGTGTATTTGGACTTTAAAAAGTCTTTTGATAAGGTCCCGCATAAGAGATTAGCGTGTAAAGTTAAGGCACATGGGATTGGGGGCAAGGTATTGACTTGGATAGAGAACTGGCTGGCGGACAAAAAGCAGAGAATAGGAATTAATGGGTCTTTTTCCGAGTGGCAAGCAGTGACTAGTGGGGTACCTCAGGGATCGGTCCTTGGACCCCAGCTATTTACAATATGCATTAATGATCTAGATAAGGGAACTAAATGTAATATCTGCAAGTTTGCAGATGACACAAAGCTGGGTGGGACTGTGTGCTGCGAGGAGGATACCGAGAAACTCCAGGATGATTTGGACAGATTGGGTGAGTGGGCAGAAGCGTGGCAGATGCAATATAATGTGGATAAATGCGAGGTTATCCAATTTGGTGTCAAAAACAGAAAGGCAGACAATTATCTGAATGGCAATAGATTGGGAGAAGGGGAAGTGCAACGAGACCGGGTGTCCTTGTGCACCAGTCGCTGAAAGTAAGCATGCAGGTGCAGCAGGCGGTGAAGAAGGCAAATGGTATGTTGGATTTAATAGCGAAATGTTTTGAGTATAGGAGCAGGGATGTCCTGCTGCAGTTGTACAGGGCCTTGGTGAGTCCACACCTTGAGTACTGTGTGCAGTTTTGGACGCCTTATCTGAGGAAGGATGTTCTTGCCATGGAAGGAGTTCAGCGAAGATTCACAAGGCTGGTACCTGGGATGGCAGGAATGACATATGATGAGAGATTGGGTCGATAGGGCTTATGCTCGCTGGAGTATAGACGAATGAGAGGTTCTCTCATCGAAACATATAAAAATCTGACAGGTCTGGACAAACTAGATGCAGGAAGAATGTTCTCGATGATCGGACAGTCCAGAACCAGGGGTCATAATCTAAGGATAACGGGTAAGCCATTTAGGACAGAAATGAGGAAGAATTTCTTCACCCAGAGAGTGGTGAACATGTGGAATTCTCTACCACAGAAGGTAGTTGAGGCCAAGTCATTAAATATATTCAAGAATGAGTTAGATAGATTTCTTAAAGCTAAAGGTAGCAAGGGATTTGGGGAGAAGGCAGGTACAGGGTACTTAGTTTGGATGGTCAGCCATGATCTCATCGAATGGCGCATTCGGCTCGAATGGCCGAATGGCCTACCCATGCTCCTATCTTCTATGTTTCTGTGTTTCTATGTGCCAGACAGACAGAAACAGCCACACGGAAAGAGACAGACAGAGTGAAAGAAAAGAAAGCTGGACAGAGAACCAATGACAGACTGGCAGACAGAGACAGGGCAAAATAGACAGAGATAATGACAGATAGAGGCACAGACAGGGACAGACATATAGAGACAGACAGAGAGAAAGAAAAACAGAAAGACAGAGGCAAAGGCAGACAGATAGAGATGGACAGACAGGCAGCACCAGAAAAAAACAGGCAGGCGGAGACACGACGTAGAAAATGTCAGAATCAGACAGAGACAGACAGGCAGAGAGAGAGAGAGACGACACAACAGAGCCAGACAGACATAGACTCAGACAAACAGACAAATACAGACAGAACCTGACAGAGAGAGACAGAAACAGAGAGAGCCAGTGGCAGGTAGAGACAGATAATGAAGCACAGAGAGACTGATAAAAAGTAATTTAGACAGACAAAGAGACGGACAGTGAGGCAGACAGAGGAAGCGACAAACAGAGATATACAGAGACAGATGGAGAGGCACAGACAGAAATACAGCCAGCGAGACAGACTTGAAGACAGCGACTGACAGACAGGCAGAGACAAGCAGAGACAGGCAGAAAAACAGAGACAGACAGAGACCAAAATATAGACAGATACATACAGACAGAGGCAGCCAGACAGGGTTAGTCAGAGAGGCTGATACAGACATAGACACAGGCAGACAGAGACAGGCCAACAGAGATAGCCAGAGATAGAGAGACGGACAGAGAAAGAGAGACAGGCAGAGACATAGACCCAGGCAGACAGTGATAGACAGAGAAAGACCGAGACCGGAAAACTGAATCAAACAGAGAAACAGAGAAACAGACAGACAGAGAGAGAGACAGCGAGACGACAGACAGAGACAGACAGATAGAGACATGACGGATACAGCGACAGAGACGGATATATAGAAACAGAGAGAAGAGAGAGAGAGAGAGAGAGAGAGAGAGAGAGAGAGAGAGAGAGAGAGAGAGAGAGAGAGAGAGAGAGAGAGAGAGAGTGTGCCAGGCACAGAAATAGAAACAGACAGATGGGGAAAGCGACACAGATAGCCACAGACAGACAGACAGCGACAAAATGAGAAAGAGATAGTGAGGGACAGACTGAGGAACAGACAGAGAGGGACACAGACAAAGAGAGACAGACACAAAGAGACAGACACAGAGGGATAGACAGGTGGAGATAGACAGGGGGAGACAGACTGAGACAGACTGCGATGTAGACAGACTGAGGCTTAGAAAGACTCAGAAAGACAGACAGAGACAGAAAGAGATAGACAGAGATAGACAGCGACAAAGACAGACATGGACACACACAAACATAAATAGACAGAGATAGAGACAGACAGAGAGAGACAGAGGCAGATAGATAGAGAGAGACAGAGGAATGTGGATATAAAAACAGACTGATACAGACACCAGAAGACAGAAAGAGACAAACAGACTGTGGCAGACAGACGGAGACACAGACACAGACAGACAGAAACAGACATACAACGACAGACACAGACAGATAGAGACACAGACCGACAGAGCCAGATAGAGATAGACTGAGTCAGACAAAGACAGAGACAGGCAAGGCACAGAGAAACAGAGATAGACAGACAGAGACAGAGAGACAGAGACAGGGACAGAAACATAGAGAGGTAGAGAGAGACAGACGTACAGAAAGGCGGCGATGTACAGCTGGAGGAAGACTGAGACTGACTGCATCAGAGACAGAATGAAACTGAGACAGACACAGACAGACAGAAATAGACAGCCAGAGATATTACAACAGACAGAGACAGGGATACAGTCAGAAACAGAGACCCAGACGGACAATGATTGGCAGACATAGAGAGGCGAAGCCCAACAAACAAATTCAGACAGACAGACAGAGACAGACATTGACAGACCGAGATAGCGACAGACAGAGATATATAGAAACAGAGAGAGAGAGAGAGATAGAAAGAGTGAGAGCCACAGACACAGCCAGACCGACAGAGAGAGATAGACAGAAAAAGACAGACTGTACCAGACAGACAGACAGAGAGAGCCACGCAGAAAGAGACAGACAGAGAGACAGACAGAGAATACGAGAGAGAGATCCAGAGACAGGCAGGCAGAGACAGACTGGCAGACAGAGACAGAGACAAAGATAAATAGTTGGAGACAGAGAAAAGCAGTCACACAGACAGAGACAGATAGATTGACAGAGAAAGAGATGCAGACTGAAGGAGACGACGATTGAACATACCGATATGCACAGACAGGAACAGATATACAGAGACAGTCATAGAGTGAGACAGACAGAGGAAGAGAGGCAGGGAGAAAGAGAGACAGTGAAAATGTGAGGCAATGACAGAGACAAACGGATAGAGATGGAGAGACGGACAGTGCCAGAAACAGAGACAGGTAGAGACAGCAAGTGACGGAGAAAGGCAGAGAGATTGAGACAAAGAGAGACAGAGCCAGACAGAGAGAGACAAAGAGATCGACAGACGGAGACAGACAGATAGAGACAGAGAGAAACAGATGGACAGAGACAGACACACATAATCAGACAGATAGGGACAGACAGAGACAGGCAGAGACAACAACAGAACAGAGATATGCAAAGCCAGAGGGAGATGCACATACAGAGAAAGATGACTGGCAGAAAGAGAAAGATAGAGAGACACGGACAGTCAGAGCCAGACAAAGAGCGTAAGAGTGATAGACAGTTAGAGAGGTAGACACAGACAGAGAGGAACAGACAGAAAAAGAAAGAGACAGACTGAGACCGTGGCAGATTGAAACTGTCTGAGACTGAGGCAGACAGACAGAGAGAGACAGATACATCAACAAACTAACTGAGGTAGAGAGGCAGACTGAGAGAAAGATGGACAGTGATAGACAGACAGAGACCGAAAAAGAAAATCACAGAGAGGGAGTGAGAAAGAGAGAGAGACAGAGGCATACAGAGAAAGTGACAGGCCGAGATATATAGAGACAGAGCGACGGGTACATACAGAGACAAGGCAGACAGACGGAGAGAAAGACAGAGACACAGATTTCCAGGCAGAGACAGGCAGGGAAATCGAGACAGACAGAGACAAACAAAGAGTCATGACAGAGACAGAGACACAGATGGAAAGATAGACAGAAAGAATCAGGAAGGCAGACAGAGATACATTCATACAGGGACATAGACAGACAGACAGCAACAGAGACACATAGAGATATACACAAAGACAAACAGAGCCAGAACGAGAGAGACAGTGAGACGGAGACAGAGACAGATAGACGGAGATAGACAGACAGAGACAGACAGATATAAATAGACAGAGACAGAGTCACAGACGGCCAGTGACAGACAAACAGAGACAGGAACACAGAAAGGACAGACATGCAGCGACAGGCAGGCAGACAGAGCCAGACTCTGACTGAGAGAGACAACAGAGAGACAGAAAGAGACACAGGTGGAGAGATACAGCCGGACAGATAGAAATAGAGAGAGACAGAGCTAGAGAGAGAGCGTGAGAGAGGGAGGTAGACTGATAGAGAAAGACAGACAGGCAGAGAGAGAGACATACATACATATACAGAGGCAGAAACAGAGGCACAAAGAAACAGATAGACAGGTAGAGCTACAGACAGAGGCAGACAGAGAAGGAGACAAACTCAGAAAGAGACAGACAGAAAAACAGACAAATGGAGAAAGAGGCAGACAGAGACAACAAGAAAGAGGGAGCCAGCTTGAGGGAGAGAGAGTAACAAACAGAGGTAGACAGATAAAGAGACTGAGAGATAGAGATGGACTGACAGAGACAGCGACAGAGACGGACAGAGAATCAGACAGCGACAGAAACTGACAGCGAGAGAGAGAGAAGGACAGACAGAGCCAGACAGTGACAGAGAGTTCGACATAGAGAGACAGTTCCAGACAGAAAGTGAACGACAGACATAGACAGATTGAGACAGACTGAGACAGAGAAACAGACACAGACAAAGAAACAGACAGAGCCAGAGACACAGATGGACAGAGAGAGAGACCGAAAGGCAGACAGACAGGCAGAGAGCAAGATATGAACAGATCGACAGAATGATAAAGACAGACAGAGCCAGACAGAGAGAGACAGAGAAACAGAGACAGACAGAGACAGATGCAAACTGAGAGACAGAGAAAGAGACAGACAGACATATTCAGACAGACAGACAGAGACAGGGATACATACTGACTGAGACACGACACTGATAGAAACAGAGAGAGAGAGAATACAGAGACAGACAGAGACAGACAGACATTGTTCAAATTGATTTACTACCAGACACCATCCTGCGATTGTAACTTGTAATTCTTCAAAGATGTATCTTATCGTTTTTTGTAAAGCAAACTGTTTGTCCTTTTCACAGTTATACAAGAAACTTCAGTCAAAATAAAATCCACTCCAGCCTCTTTAATTTAAAATGTAAAACAAACACGTTTAAAATATTTGTCTCTGCAATGGGTTATGAACTCAGAAAATGCCCTTATTTTACGTGATATTGCCAGGTCGCGAGCCCGAGGAATATTCACACAGTTTAAATCAGTTCAAAACCAAAACAGGACTCAAAGTATCTCAAAAAGAACACGTGCTTACATACCTAGAGAAAACATTTAACACACTTAAAACAGCGCATGCTCAGAGAATCTGAAACCGAAAACAATCAATCATCACACAGACACATTCTAACAGAGATTTTCAAAGAAAGGTAATGTAGTGGAAAAATTCCTAGCATTCTTCATGTGAAGCCTTCAGCCCTGTCACACAATTGGTCAGTTACTTGGCGCTTCGTTAGATTCTGGTCTTTTGGTCAGTTTCTGGGGGTTCTGTCAAGATGCGGTCAGTTGGTCAGTTTCTGTGTGCTTGGACATGTTGTGATAAATTGGTCAGTTACTTGGAGCTTGGTTAGATTCTGATATTTTGTTCAGTTTATGAGCGAAGAAAAATAGTAAGCCTGAGGATTGGGAGAGTTTCAGAAACCAGTAGAGGTTGACCAAAAAATGTATGAAATTGGATAAAAATAGATTGAGAGAAAACTAACAAGAAATATAAAAGCAGCTCGTAAAAGCTTCTACAAGAATGTAAAAATGAAGAGTGTAGCAAAAGTAAACGTTGGTCTGTTGGAGGCTGAGGCAGGAGAAATTATTATGGGTAATAAGGAAATGGCAGAAACGTTAAACACATATTTTTATCTGTCTTCACAGTCGAAGATACAAAAAGCATACCAGAAAAGTTGGGGAACCAAGGGTCTAATGAGGGCGAGGAACGTAACGTAATTAATATAAATAGAGAAAAAGTACTGGAGAAACTATTGGAACTAAGAGCCGACAAATCCCCTGGATCTGACGGCTTACATCCTCGGGTTCTAAAAGAGGTGGCTGAAGAGATAGTGGATGCATTGGTCTGATCTTCCAAAATTCCCTTGATTCCAGAACAGTCCCAGCGCATTGGAAGGTCGCAAATGTCACACCGCTATTCAAGAAAGGAGGGAGAGAAAAAACAGGGAACTACAAGGCAGTTAGCCTGACATCAGTCGTCGGGAAAATGCTGAAAACCATTTTTAAGGAAGTGGTAATATGGTACTTAGAAAATCATAATATGATTAGTCAGAGTCAACATGGTTTTATGAAAGGGAAATTGTATTTGATAATATTATTGGAGTTTTTTGAGAATGTAACAAGAAGGGTTGATAAAGGGGGAACAGCGGATGCAGTATATCTGGATTTCCAAAAGGCATTCGATAAAGTGCCACAAAAAAGGTTATTCCACACGATTAGGGCTCACGGGATATTGGGTAATATAATAGCATGGACAGTGGATTGTTTAAAAAAACAGAAAACAGAGAGTAGGGTTAAAGTGGTATTTTTCAGGTTGGCAGGCTGTAACTAGTGGGGCGCCGCAAAGATGAATTTTGGGCCTCAGTTAGTTACAATCTATATCAATGTGTAGTTATTAAAAGGTCTTTAGAGTAATTTGTTCCCGAATTCACAGGCACAAACCACTCTGGGTAGACGTATATTGTGTATTAGTAAAACAGGGGTCCCTGATGGAAAGACTCACTTTTTTTTAAAGGGGACCTTGATATCTTTAAAGGGATGCATAATGGTGAGAATGTCTCTTTAAAAGGGAACACTGATGTTGAGACTCCCTCTTTAAAAGAGGTCTCTGATGGTGAGACGACCTCTTTAAAGGAACCCCTAATGGTGAGAATGTCTCTTTAAAAGGCATCCCTGATGTTGAGAATCCATCTTTAAAAGGAATCCCTGATGGGGAGACTCCCTCTTTAAAAGGATTCCCTGACGGTGAGATTTTTTCTCTTTAAAAGGGGTCCCTGACGATGAGACTCTCTTTAAAAGTAGTCCCTGGTGGTGAGACTCTCTCTCTTTAAAAGGGATCCCTGATGGTGAGGCTCCATCTTTAAAAGGAGTCCCTGATGGGGAGACTTCCTCTTTAAAAGGGGTCCCTGATGGTGAGACTCTCTCTTTAAAAGGGTTCCCTGATGGTGAGACGACTCTCTCTTTTAAAGCGATCCCTGATGTTAAGACTCCGTCTTTAAAAGATTTCCCTGATGGTGAGACTCCCTCTTTAAAAGGGGGTCCCTGGTGGAGAGTCTCTCTCATTTAAAGGTGTCCCTGACAGGGAGATTCCCTCTTTAAAAGGGCATCTGATGGAGAGGCTCTTTAATAGAGTTCCCTGATGCTGAAACACCCTCTTAAAAACTGCTTCCTGTTTGTGTTACCCTCTCTTAAAAAATGATCCCTGATGGTGAATCTCCCTTTTGAAAAGGGCCCCTGATGGTGAGACTCTCTATTTGAAAGTGGTCCCTGGTGGAGAGTCTCTCTCAGTTAAAGGTGTCCCTAACGGGGGTACTTGCTCTTTAAAAGAGGCCACAGGTGGTGAAACTCCCTCTTTTAAAGGAGGCCCTCAGTGTGAGACTCTCTCTTTAAAAGCGGGTCCCTGATGTTATAATCTCTTTAAAAGGGCTCCCGGATAGAAAGAAGCCCCCTTTAAAAGGGATCCCTGATGGTTGGAGTCCATCTTTAAAAGGGCTCCCTGATAGAAAGACTCCCTCTTTAAAAGTGATTCCTAATGGTGGGACTTCCTCTTTAAAAGGGATACCTAATGGGAAGACACTCTCTCATTAAAAGTGGTCCCTGATGTTGAGACTCACTCTTTAAAAGATTTCCCGAATAGGATGATTCTCTTTAAAATGGGTCCCTGAAAGATAGACTCCCTCTTTAAAAGGGGAGCTTGATAGAAAGACATTCTCTTCAAAATCTGTACCTGATGGTGAGACTCTCTCCTTTTAAGTTGGCTCGCTGATGATGGGACGCCCTCTTTAAAAGGAGTCCCTGATGCCGTAACATCCTCTTCAAAAGGAGTGACACAGGGAGAGATACACAGAGAAAGACAGAGAGCAGAGATAGATAGAGAAAGGAAAGAGAGAGAGAGAGAGGGGTTCAGTGAGAGAGAAAGAGAAATGACAGAGAGCGTGAAAGGGACAGAGATTGAGACATACAGAGACAGAGACAGAGACCGAGAGAGAGAGAGACACCGAGAAAGAGAGCGAGACAGTGGAAGGGACTGCGAGAGACAGCGACAGCGAGACACAGAAAGACCGACAGAGAGCGAAATATAGATATCAATATGGAGAAAGCTTGTTGGAGAACGAGAAACGTGGAATTAGACGGACATAGAGAGAGAAAGAGCGAGGGAGAGACATAGAGAGAGAGAGAGAGAGCTGGACAGAGCGAGAGGGAGAGACAGCGACAGAGAGAGAGGGATGGACAGACAGAGATACAGAAAGACAGAGAGAGAGGTACAGAGAGACAGACAGAGGGACAGACAGAGAAACAGAAAGAGATAGACAGTCATGACGAGAGGACAGCGACAGAGAGAAAGGGGCAGAGAGAAACACACAGAAACAGACAGGGACACAGGGACAGAGAGAGACACCAGCAGACAGAGAGAAACAGTGAGGGAGAGACAGAGATAGAGTGATGGGAGAGACAGAGACATAGAGAGAGTGCTGGATAGAGAGAGAGAGAGACAGAGAGGTACAAAAAGACGAATAGTGAGATAGAGAGGGGCAGAGAGAGATAGGGACAAATACAGAGAACGAGGGATCGAGAGAGAGGGAGAGAGAGAGCGAAAGAGAGAGGATAGAGAGTGTGAAGGGAGAGGTACACAGCTAGTGAGAGATACAGAGAGAGAGGGAGACCTGGAGAGAGACAGAGAGAGGTGGACAGTGATAAACACACACACATAGGCCTCAGACCAGCGTCGACAGCGGGGGAGGAGGAGCCTTTCTTTCTTTCTTTATCTCTCTCTCCCACAGAGCGGTCGGCAGCTGGGAAGGAAAGCGGACCTGGTTGGAGCGGCAGAGGCCTGAGGTGAGTCATTAAACATAAATCGATTCGTGCTCCAACAGGCTCGCCAACTGCCAGTTCCTCGTTAGTATAGTGGTGAGTATCCCCGCCTGTCACGCGGGAGACCGGGGTTCAATTCCCCGACGGGGAGTCTTTTTTTCAAATCCCCAATTTTAATCCTGTGGGCAGCTGTTTAAAATGCTCGTTGGAAAAGATGAACAGAAAAAAAGCACCGAAAATAATATACCGGCATACAAAGAACTGTATAACAACTTCCTGCACCAGTTCCTCGTTAGTATCGTGCTTTCCCTCTCGCTTTTGTGTGGGGCACGGAGGAGTGACGGAGCAAATGAGATTAACAGGGATTCACAGAAACAGCGGGAGTGTGGGTCATTACACGCAAAAACAGAGCACACACAAGTGTGTGTATGTTGAAGTCTTTGTCTCAAGCAATGTATAACCATTTCCTCTGCAATGTCCTTGATATTATTGTGGTGAGTAGTCAATTCCCCGACAGCTTCTCTCTGACTGTCTGTCTCTGTGTGTCTCTGAGAAAAGCCCAGAAGGAAATAGATTTGAAATGGATGCCTGCCCGCACATGGTGCTGTGTTTTCGTGAACATGTCTTCTTATACGAAAAATGTGCCTGGCGTGAAAGCGATCTGAATTTCCAAGCAGCAAGGAGGAAGGACTGCGTTGCTTTGCTTGCTGGCAGTTTCCCTGGTGGTCTAGTGGTTAAGATTCGGCGCTTTCACCACCGCGGCCCGGGTTCGATTCCCGCTCAGAAAGAAGTGTGTTTTGGGGCTGTTTGTAATGCCTCCAAACACAGCACCCGCGCGAAACAATGCTTGATCCTGATCTCACTCTCTGCACCGCTGTTTCCTCGACAGTCGGCAGCGCATCATTCGGTACAGCGATAAAAAATGCACTGCCTTGCCTTCTGTGAAATGCCTCATGTTAGCAGGAAATGACATTTGGAACGAAACACTTTAAATGTTTACATGCCCATATTTAACTGCAGCTCACCGTTTCAGAAAAGACACGCTTATCGTTCGCCTTCTATGTAAGTTCTTGAACTGCATCCTTAGCTTGTCACAGCACGGCTATCAATCAATTCATTGCCAGTGTGAAAAATACAACATTTGAAACTTCGCAACGTGTGCAAAACTGGAAAGAAAGAGGGCAGTGATAACTTATCCTGAGCATTTAGAGATTCGTTAGGCCTGAGCCTTTGCTGTGTAAGAAATGTCTCCTCATCTTCCCCTCTGGTTCTTTTGCCGGTTATCTTCAATCAGTGTCCTCTGGTTATCGAACGTCCGACAACTGGAAATGGTTTCTCCTTATTTACTCTATCAAAACCCCTTGTAATTTTGAAAACGTCTGTTAAATTTCCTCCTAAACTTCTGAGGAAAGCAATCCCAGCTTCGCCAGCCTCTCAACATAACTGAAGTCCCTCATCCCTGATGACCACTTTGTGAGACGTCAAACCGAGTATCTCGCTCTGTGTGTCTCTCTGTTTCCCTCTTTGTCCCTGACTCTCTCTCTCTGTTTAAGATTCTGAGGGGGATCGACAATTGTTGATGTAGGGAGGATGTTTCCCCTGGTGGGGAAATGTAGAACTAGGGGGCACAGTTTCAGAATAAGTGGTCGCCCATTGAAAACGGAGATGAGGACAATTTTCTTCTCTCAGAATGTCGTGAATCTTTGGAATTATCTACCCCAGAGAGCTGTGGGGGTGGCGACATTGAATATATACATTTGAGCTACAGGGGAGACAAGGGTTATGGGGAGCGAGCGGGAAAGTGGCATTGTAGTGCGGCCAAGATCTGCTCAGCCATGATGTTATTGAATGGCGGAGTAGGGTCGAGGGGCAGAAGTGCTTACCTCTGCTCCTATTTCTTCTGTTATTCCTCTGTCTTTCTCTTGCCTCTTTCTCACTCTGTTCACAGGTCGATTCTTGCTCCAAAAGGCTCCCCAGTTGCCAGTTCCTCGTTAGTATAGTGGTGAGTATCCCCGCCTGTCACGCGGGAGACCGGGGTTCAATTCCCCGACGGGGAGTCTTTTTTCAAATCCCCAATTTTAATCCGATGGGCAGCTCATTAAAATGCTCGTTGGAAAAGATGAACAGAAAAAAAGCAACGAAAATAATATACTGGCATACAAAGAACTGTAAAACAACTTCCTGCAACCGTTCCTCGTTAGTATCGTGCATTCCCTCTCGCTTTTGTGTGGGGCACGGAGGAGTGAGAGTGACAGAGCAAATGAGATTAACAGGGATTCACAGAAACAGCGGGAGTGTGGGACATTACACGCAAAAACAGAGCACACACAAGTGTGTGTATGTTGAAGTCTTTGTCTCAAGCAATGCATAACCATTTCCTCTGCAATGTCCTCGATATTTTTGTGGTGAGTAGTCAATTCCCCGACAGCTTCTCTCTGACTGTCTGTCTCTGTGTGTCCCTGAGAAAAGCACAGAAGGAAATAGATTTGAAATGGATGCCTGCCCGCACTTGGTGCTGTGTTTTCGAGAACATGTCTTATACGAAAAATGTGCCTGGCGTGAAAGCGATCTGAATTTCCAAGCCGCAAGGAGGAAGGACTGCGTTGCTCTGCTTGCTGGCAGTAAGCTTGCTGCAGTTTCCGTGGTGGTCTAGTGGTTAGGATTCGGCGCTTTCACCGCCGCGGCCCGTGTTCGATTCCCGGTCAGGGAGAAGTGTGTTTTGGGGCTGTTTGAAATGCCTCCAATCACAGCACCCGCGCGAAGCAATGCTTGCTCCTGATCTAACTCTCTGCAACGCTGTTAACTCGACAGTCAGCAGCGCATCATTCGGTGCAGCGATAAAAAAATGCACTGCCTTGCCTTCTGTGAAATGCCTCATGTTAGCAGGAAATGACATTTGGAACGAAACACTTTAAATGTTTCCATGCCTATATTTAACTGCAGCTCACCGTTTCAGAAAAGACACGCTTATCGTTCGCCTTCTATATAAGTTCTTGAACTGCATCCTTAGCTTATCACAGCACGGCTATCAATCAATTCATTGCCAGTGTGAAAAATACAACATTTGAAACTTAGCAACGTGTGCAAAACTGAAAAGAAAGAGGGCAGTGATAACTTATCCTGAGCATTTAGAGATTCCTTAGGCCTGAGCCTTTGCTGTGTAAGAAATTTCTCCTCATCTTCCCCTCTGGTTCTTTTGCCGGTTATCTTCAATCAGTGTCCTCTGTTTATCGAATGTCCGACAACTGGAAATGGTTTCTCCTTATTTACTCTATCAAAACCCCTTGTAATTTTGAGAACGTCTGTTAAATTTCCTCTTAACCTTCTGAGGAAAGCAATCCCAGCTTCGCCAGCCTCTCAACATAACTGAAGTCCCTCATCCCTGATGACCACTCTGTGAGACGTCAAACCGAGTATCTCGCTCTGTCTGTGTCTCTGTCTCCCTCTTTGTCCCTGACTCTCTCTCTCTGTTTAAGATTCTGAGGGGGATCGACAATTGTTAATGCAGGAAGGATGTTTCCCCTGGTGGGGAAATGTAGAACTAGGGGGCACTGTTTCAGAATAAGGGGTCGCCCATTGAAAACGGAGATGAGGAGTATTTTCTTCTCTCAGAATGTCGTGAATCTTTGGAATTATCTACCCCAGAGAGCTGTGGGGGTGGCGACAATGAATATATACATTTGAGCTACAGGGGAGACAAGGGTTATGGGGAGCGAGCGGGAAAGTGGCATTGTAGTGCGGCCAAGATCTGATCAGCCATGATGTTATTGAACGGCGGAGCAGGGTCGAGGGGCAGAATTGCTTACCCCTGCTCCTATTTCTTCTGTTATTCTTCTGTCTTTCTCTTGCCTCTTTCTCACTCTGTTCACAGGTCGATTCGTGCTCCAACAGACTCCCAACTGCCAGTTCCTCGTTAGTATAGTGGTGTGTATCCCCGCCTGTCACGCGGGAGACCGGGGTTCAATTCCCCGACGGGGAGTCTGTTTTCAAGTCCCCAATTTTAATCCTATGGGCAGCTCGTTAAAATGCTCGTTGGAAAAGATGAACAGAAAAAAAAGCCACGAAAACATATACCGGCATACAAAGAACTGTATAACAACTTCCTGCACCAGTTGCTCGTTAGTATAGTGCTTTCCCTCTGCCTTTTGTGTGGGGCACGGAGGAGTGACAGAGCAAATGAGATTAACAGGGATTCACAGAAACAGCGAAGTGTGGGACATACACGCAAAAGCAGAGCACACACTAGTGTGTGTGTGCGTTGAAGTCTTTGTCTCAAGCAATGCATAACCATTTCCTCTACAATGTCCTTGATATTATAGTGCTGAGTAGTCAATTCCCCGACAGCTTCTCTCTGACTGTCTGTCTCTGTGTGTCTCTGAGAAAAGCACAGAAGGACATGGATTTCAAATGGATGCCTGCCCGCACTTGGTGCTGTGTTTTCGAGAACATGTCTTCTTGTACGAAAAATGTGCCTGGCGTGAAAGCGATCTGAATTTCAGAGCAGCAAGGAGGAAGGACTGCATTGCTCTGCTCGCTGGCAGGAAGCTTGCGGCAGTTTCCCTGGTGGTCTAGTGGTTAGGATTCGGCGCTTTCACCGCCGCGGCCCGGGTTCGTTTCCCGGTCAGTGAGAAGTGTGTTTTGGGGCTGTTTAAAATGCCTCCAATCAAAGCACCTGCGCGAAGCAATGCTGGCTCCTGATCTAACACTGCACACATCTGCTGCCTCGACTGTCGGCAGCTCATCATTCTGGAGAGCGATTCAAATTGCACTGCCTTGCCTTCTGTGAAATGCCTCATGTTAACAGGAAATGACATTTGGAACGAAACACTTTAAATGTTTACATGCCTACATTTAATCACAGTTTCAGAACAGACACGCTTATCGTTCGCCTTCTATTTAAGTTCTTGTACTGCATCCTTAGCTTATCACAGCACGGCCATCAATCAATTCATTGCCTGTGTGAAAAATACAACATTTGAAACTTAGCAACGTGTGCAACACTGGAAAAAAAGAGGGCAGTGATAACTTATCCTGAGCATTGAGATATCCGTTAGGCCTGAGCCTTTTCTGTGTAAGAACATTCTCCTCATCTCCCCTCTGGTTCTTTTGCCGGTTATCTTCAATCGGTGACCTCTGGTTATCGAACCTCCTGCCACTGGAAATAGTTTCTCCTTTTTTACTCTATCAAAACCCCTTGTAATTTTGAAAACCTCTGTTAAATGTTCTCTTAAACTTCTGAGGAAAGCAATCCCAGCTTCGCCAGTCTCTCAACATAACTGAAGTCCCTTATCCCTGATGAACAGTCTGTGAGACGTCAAACCGAGTCTCTCGCTCTGTGTGTGTCTCTGTCTCCCTCTTTGTCCCTGACTCTCTCTGTCTAAGATTCTGAGGGGGCTCGACAGGGTAGATGCAGGGAGGATGTTTCCCCTGGTGGGGAAATGTAGAACTAGGGGGCACAGTTTCAGAATAAGGGGTGGTCCATTGAAAACGGATATCAGGAGGATTTTCTTCTCTCAGAGTGTCGTGAATCTTTGGAATTATCTACCCCAGAGAGCTGTGGGGGTGGAGACATTGAATGTATGTATTTGAGCTACAGAGGAGACAAGGGTTATGGGGAGCGAGCGGGAAAGTGGCATTGTAGTGTGGCCAAGATCTGCTCAGCAGTGATGTTATTGAATGGCGGAGCAGGGTCGAGGGGCCGAATTGCTTACCCCTGCTCCTATTTCTTCTATTATTCTTCTGTCTGTCTCGTGCCTATTTCTCACTCTGTTCACAGGTCAATTCTTGCTCCAACAGATTCCCCATCTGCCAGTTCCTCGTTAGTATAGTGGTGAGTCTCCCCGCCTGTTACGGGGTGGGACCGGGGTTCAATTCCCCGACGGGGAGATTTTTTTTAAAACCCAATTTTAATCCGATGGGCAGCTCTTTAAAATGCTCGCTGGAAATGATGAACAGAAAAAAAGCAACGAAAATAATATACCGGCATACAAAGAACTGTATAACAACTTCCTGCACCAGTACCTCGTTAGTATAGTTCTTTCCCTCTCCCTTTTGTGTGGGGCACGGAGGAGTGAGAGAGTGACAGAGCAAATTAGATTAACAGGAATTCACAGAAACAGCGGGAGTGTGGGACATACACGCAAAATCAGAGCACACACAGGGACACCTTTTAATGAGGGAGTCTCACCATCTTGGACACCTTTTAAAGAGAAAGTCTCGCCCTAAGGGACCCATTTTAAAGAGAGAGTCTCCCCATTATGGACCCCTTTTAAAGATTGAGTCTGATCATATTGGACCCCTTTTAAAGAGAGAGTCTCCCCATCTGGGACACCTTTTAAAGAGGGAGTCTCGCAATCAGAGACCCTTTTAAAGAGGGTGTTGTTCCATGATGAATCCCTTTTAAAGAGAGAGTCTCAAACATGGGGACCCATTTTAAAGAGAATGTCTTCCTATCAAGGTCCCCTATTAAAGAGGGAGTCTTTCTATCAGGGACACATATTAAAGAGACTGTTTCCACAGCAGGGACCCCTTTTAAATAAGGAGTCTCACCATCAGTGACCCCTTTAAAAGACGGAGTCTAACCATCCAGGACCACTTTTAAAGAGGGAGCCTCACCATCAGAGACCACTTTTAAAGAGGGATTTTCACCGTCAGGGAACCCGTTTAAAGAGAGAGTCTCACCATCTTGGACACCTTTTAAAGAGAGTGTTTCCCCAACAGGGACCCCTTTTAAAGAAAGAGTCTCACCATCAGGGACCCCTTTAAAAGAAGGAGTCTAACCATCCGGGATCCCTTTTGAAGAGTGTGTCTCCCCATCAGGGACCCATTTTAAAGAGACATTCTCACCATTAGTGATCCCTTTTAAAGAGGAAGTCTCACCATCAGAGACCCATTTTAAAGAGAGAGTCTCCCCATAAAGAACAGCTTTTAAAGAGGGTGTCTCCTCATCATGGAACCCTTTTAAAGAGTGAGTTTCATCATCAGGGATCCCTTTCAAAGTGGATGTTTTCCTATCACAGAACCCATTTAAAGGGGAAGTCTCACCATCAGATACCCTTTCAAATTGGGAGTCTTTCTATCAAGGGCGCCTTTTAAAGTGAAAAATGTATTATCAGGGACCTATTATAAAGATAATTATTCTGTTCGGCATAACTTTTAAATAGAGAGATTCACCATCAGGGACCCCTTTATTGGGAGAGTCTCACCATCAGGACCCCTTTTAAAAAGGGACTCTCACCATCAGCGACCCCTTTTAAAGAGCGTGTTTCAGTATCAGGGACCCATTTTAAAGTGAGAGTCTCACCATCAGGGACCCATTTAAAAGAGAGAGTCTTCCCCGTAGGGATCCCTTTTAAAGAGGGAGTCTCGCCATCAGAGACCCTTTTAAATAGGGAGTCATTATCTCAGGGAGCCCTTCTAAATAGGGAGTCTCACCCATTTTAAAGAGCGAGTCTTTCTATCAAGGTCCCCTTTTAAAGTGGGAGTCTTTCTATCAGCGACCACTTTTAAAGGGAATCTTCCTATTAGGTCAAAGTTTAAAGAAAGAGTCTCAACATCAGAACCACTTTTAAAGAGAGAGTCTCACCAGCAGGTATTCCTTTCAAAGAGTGTCTCACCGTCAGGTACCCCTTTTAAAGATGGTGTCTCCCCATCAGGGACCCTTTTTAAAGAGAAAGTCTCACCATTAGTGATCATTTTTAAAGAGGAAGTCTCACCATCAGAGACCGATTTTAAAGAGGCAGTCACCCTTTAAAGGACCCCTTTTAAAGAGTGAGTCTAACGATCTGGGATCCCTTTTAAAGAGGGTGTCTTTCTATCACACAACCCTTTTAAAAGGGGAGTCTCACCATCAGATACCCTTTTAAAGTGGGAGTCTTTCTATCAATGGTGCCTTTTAAATAGCGAGTCTCACTCTCAGGGACACCTTTTAAAGAGGGAGTGTCTCCATCAGGGACAGCTTTTAAAGAGGGTGTCTCACCATCAGGGACCCCTTTTAAAAAGGGACTCTCAACAACAGGGACCCCTTTTAAAGAGAGAGTCTCACTATCAGGGATCCCTTTTGAAGAGAATGTTTCTGCATCAGGGATCCCTTTAGAAGAGAGAATCTTCCAGCTAGGGATCCTTTTAAAGAGGGAGTCTCGCCATCAGAGACCTTTTTAAATAGGATGTCTTTCTATCAGGGAGCCCTTTTAAATAGTGAGTCTCACCCATTTAAACGAGAGATTCGTTCTATCAAGGTCCCCTTTTAAAGAGAATCTTCCTATTAGGGTCACCGTTTAAAGAGTGACTCAAACCATCAGGGACCCATTTTAAAGAGAATCTTTCTATTAGGGTCACCGTTTAAAGAGTGACTCAAACCATCAGGGACCCATTATAAAGAGAATCTTTCTATTAGAGTCACCGTTTAAAGAGGTATAGTCTCAATCAGGGACACCTTTTAAAGAGGGTGTGTCCCCATCAGGGATTAAATATCCTGGACTGAAGCAGGAACAGTGCAGTCTCGTCAGCCCAGGGAACGTAATTCCTGGATTAAGGCCGCTACAGTGTCATAGATACATAGATACATAGAAGATAGGAGCAGGAGTAGGCCATCCGGCCCTTCGAGCCTGCTCCGCCATTTAATGAGATCATGGCTGATCCTCCAATTCAGTATCCCATCCCCGCCTTCTCTCCGTAACCCTTAACCCCTTTTGCCTGTAGAAATATATCTAATTCCCTCTTAAATATATTTAATGAGCTGGCGTACACTGCCCTCTGTGGCAATGAGTTCCACAGGTTCACCACCCTCTGAGTGAAGAAATTCCCCCTCATTTCTGTCCTAAATGGTTTAGCCCTTATCCTTAAATTATGTCCTCTAGTTCTGTTCTCACCCGCCAAGGGAAACATTCCTTCTGCATCTAGTCTGTCTAGACCTGTCAGAATTTTATACACTTCTATGAGGTCCCCTCTCAATCTTCTAAACTCCAGTGTGTACATCCCTAAACTACATAGTCTCTCCTCATAGGTCAATCCCGCCATTCCTGGTATCAGCCTGGTGAATCGCCGCTGCACCCCCTCCATGGCAAGAACATCTTTCCTCAGATGAGGCGACCAAAACTGTACACAGTACTCGAGGTGTGGTCTCACCAGTGCCCTGTACAGCTGCAGCAAGGTATCCCTGTTCCTGTATTCCAACCCTTTTGCTATGAAGGCCAGCATACCGTTTGCCTTCTTGACCGCCTGTTGCACCTGCATGCTCGCCTTCAGTGACTGGTGTACAAGAACACGCAGGTCTCTCTGTACTTCCCCCTCTCCCAATTTATTGCCATTTAAATAATAATTTGCCCTCCCGTTCCTGCACCCAAGGTGGATAACTTCGCACTTGTCCACATTATAGTGCATCTGCCATTTATCCGCCCAATCACCCAGTCTGTCCAAATCGCTCTGGAGCTTCCTGGTCTCCTCCTCTGAGCCCACCCCCCCTCCTAGTTTAGTGTCGTCTGCAAATTTGGAAATGCTGCATCCGACTCCCTGATCCAGGTCATTAATGTAAATTGTGAACAGCTGGGGACCCAGGACAGATCCCTGTGGTACCCCACTTGTTACTGCCTGCCATTCAGAAAATGAGCCGTTTATTCCAACTCTCTGTTTTCTATCTGACAGCCAGTTCTCTATCCACGTCAATACTTTCCCCTTTATCCCATGAGCTTCAATTTTCCCTGCTAATCTTTTATGTGGGACCTTATCGAAGGCCTTTTGGAAGTCCAGGTACACCACATCTACTGGCTCTCCCCCATCTATTTTACCAGTTACTCCCTCAAAAAATTCATGTGCGATTGCAATCTTTCCATCAGTGTGTTCATCTCTACGATCCTGTCGTTTAGAAATATTTATTGACGGTGACTATTTTTACTCTAATGATCTGTGTTTGAATAACACAGATAACAATATTGGGGCAATCCCGCCTTCTTTCTTCGTTTATTCATCCAGTTTTCTGTCACTTTCTCGTCTTTTGTTCTCAGGTTTTGTTCAACACAGGAAGAGAAACTCCATTTTCACTGTTCTATCTCGATATTTTATGGTCGGGTGACGTATTCCGCATCACTCACTTTTAATTTAAAAATATGTGTAATGTGCTTAGCTAGATTGTCTTGCAATAAAGTGTTGTGATGACAATGGGTCAATGAGTCTGTTTGTTCAATGACTGTAATTAATGCCAATTACAGTGAGGCCTAATGATGTCACTCGGGGATTTCTCTCTGCTATAAATAAGGAGCTCCCTTCAATGTGTCACCTCACACAGTCAGCGCGCTGCCTCCAGCACAAATACCACCAGCGACTCACAGAAGGGAAGACATGGTTGTGCCCCCTCCCCCGCCCCTTCCTGATAATTGGCGTGACGATTTGCAGATAGAAGAATTATTGCATGAAATAGGAAAGATTTACTATCCCATCCTCGCTGTCGTTGCTGTTCCGAGTAAGTACCAATGCCCAGTTATGAATTTCATTAACCATATTACACTGTAATATTATTCTTGCTATTTACAGTGCGATTTTATTTATTAATGATTTTCTGTGCTTGCATTTGCTGCATCATCTAAATCGTATAAATGCAAGTCTTTCTTTCTTTTTATCATTGTTAATGAATGAGTTGTTATATAAAAAAATACTCGAACAGCCTCGGTACATTTGGTGCTCCTGTTAAGATTCTATATCTAATAATTAATTCTGTAAATTATGTTTAACAGATTTTGTGTTCTTGTAATTTACTCCCCCAACCCGTCAGCCCTCGCTACTGTTGGTGTCCCTGGTAAGTCTCTGTATCCAGCTTCTAATTCTGTAAACAATGCTTAACTGTATTTAGCTCCTTCATCCCATATTTCTTGTCATTCCCCATGCTTTCCGCGTCGCTTACGCTACTGATTCTGAACGTGATACGGTGTTACCAAGATTGTAATATTCTATGTTTATTTCAAGCAAAGATATTGGACCCAGACTCTTTATTTAACGAATTTCCGTCTGCTAACCACGCTAAACATTTGAAACAAATCAGGAAACTGTTTTCTTGGTTTAGGAGACTTTTCACCAAATGGCAAATCTCATCGACTTGAAACGTTAACTCTGTTTCTCTCTCTCAAGAGGTGCTGCCTCACCTGCTGAATATTAACAACATTTTCTGCTTTCATTTCAGATTTCCATTTTCCGCAGTATTTTGCTTTTGTTTTCGATTAATGCTCGGTATGTTTATTCAATAGAGTCACAGGAACAAATCCTGGCAGGTCATATATATATATCTTTAAATGTGTGAATTATCAGCTAATCATTCATTTCCAGTCACTGTCTACTATTCCAACATCTCCAGTTCTGCATTAATGGCACTGCTTCAGATGGTTGAAATAGGATTACAAGGATAATTTACAATCTCAAAAAATGTTCTTTAGCCAGATTTCAATACAGTTATTTGCAATCTTTGTTTTGAATTTACAACTGAGTCATATACCCGTCTGGCACAGTTCAGTGGATCTCTCAGTGAGACCCAGAGTGGGTCTCTATTGCCTCCTGCTGTACTTCAGGACAAACAATCCCAGCTGAGGTTAAGACAATCCTTTGATATTTTCTCCTCTTATGTTCTCTGCACAAAGTTGGAAACCAACATGTGAAAAGTACAAGGATAATTCTCTTCCGTTTGTGTTCAGATACTTTGCAAAAGCGTTCGGCAGCACTTTGCCCGTTGAATTCGATGTTGATAAATACATTTACTGAGGCATTCACTGTCAATGATAACTATTTATTATAATTCAGAGTCCATTCTTTGCAATGTTATTTGGAAAAACTTCCTTTCACTGAGCTACAATTTGTGTATTTCAAGATAAATGCGGTAAACTCAATCTTCAAAGCATGCCTGACAGCCTAGTTTTCTTTATAACTGCAGTTCACTTGAATTTATCTTAACATTATCGTATTACATCCGTACATTTTAAATAAAATTGTCTGTAATTATTGCACGCCAAGGTTGCAGTTTCTGTATGTTGCTGTGGCATTCATTTCCTGTTCTATATATAAAGGATATTCATACCAAGATCAGGAATCCAAAGCGCGATTTCCAAATCCCGAACACAAGGCATAGAGGCACTGCTAAAAAAGCAGACTGATCCCGGGACACGAAGTTTTGTAAGAGTATAATATCCTATATACACAGGAAGATGAGTAACCCATTTAGCTCCTCAAGCCTGTTTCGCCATTTAATGAGATCATGGCTGATCTGCGACCTAACTCCATATTCCCGACTTTGCCACATAGCACCTAATAACTTTGGATAATAAAAATCTATCAGTCTCAGTTTTAAAATTGACAATTGATCTAGCATCAACTTCAGTTTGCGGAAGAGAGTTCCAAACTTCTACTAACCTTTGTGTGTAGAAGTGTCCCCCAATTTCACTCCTGAAAGGTCTGGCTCTAATTTTTAGACGGTGCTCCCTAGTCCTAGAATCCCCAAACAGGGGAAATAGTCTCTGCCTATCTAGCCAACAGTTCATCTTAATACCTCGAAAACTTCGATCAGATCACCCCTTAATCTTCTACATTCTAAGGAATTTCATCCTAATTTCTGTAATTTCTTCCCATAACTTAACCCTTGGAGTCCAGGTGTCATTCTGGTAAACCTACGCTGCACTTCCTCCATGGCCAATATATCCTTCCTAAGGTGTGGTGTCCAGCAATGCTCAAATTACGCCAGGTGTGGTCTAACCAGGGCGTTGTATAGCGGCAGCATAACGTCTTCCCGCTTGTGTTCTCATGGTTTAGATTTTAAGTCCTACATTCCATTAGCGTTTTTGATTTTTTTCTGTACCTGTCGATGATATCTTAATGAATTATATAGATCTACCACGGTCTCTTTGGACCGCTACTCGTTTTAGCTTTTCACCATTTAGAAAGAACCCTGTTCTATCCTTTTTATGTACAAAACTTCACATTTGCCGACGTTAAAAGCCATTAGACACATTTTAACCCATTCACTTCATCTATCGATATCCTTTTGTAATTTCATGCTTTCATCTACACTGCCTACATTGCTGCCTAACATAGTGTCATCCGTAAATTTGGATATATGACTTTCTATGCCATCATCTATGTCGTTAATAAAAACGATGAATAGTTGAGGCCTCATCTGGTCCTGAGAATGTGTCACTCTTTAGAGTTATTATTTTATTTATTACTTTTATGTATTGACATTAATTTTATTGAGATCCTGTCTTTGATTCAATATTAGTTTCCTTGGGATTTCCGGCATGCTTCTTCCTCTACTGTAAATACTGACACAAAGTCTGTTTTCAACCTGTCCGACATTTCCTTATTATCATTGACAATATCACCAGTTTCAGTTTTTAAGGTTCCTTATTACTCCGGACTACGCTATTTTCCTAATATCATTGTAAAACTTATTTGTGTTGATTTTGATATATCTTACAAGTTTCTTTTCATTCTCCCTTTTGTAGCTCTTAATATCTGTTTTGTGACCCTTTGCTGTTCTTTGTATCTTTCCCATTCGCCAGGATCTGTGCTACTTTTTGCATTTTTGTAGGCTTTATCTTTTATTTCCATGCTGTCCCTTACCTCTTAAGTCTTCCAGGGCTGTTTTTGACAAATAGACCTGTTGCCCCTCAGGGGTATAAACTGTTTCTGTAACAGCTGAAATTCTTTTTTGAACATCCCCACTGATTGTCTGTTGTTTTACCCATTAACATTTTTGCCCAGTTTACTGTGGACAGTTTCTGCCTCTTTCCGTTGAAGTCGGCCTTACCTAAAACTAGAATCTTAGTAGCGGTTTCGCATTTCTGTTCATTGAACTTGATCATGTTATGATCACTATTAGAAAAATGTACCATTCCTTTAGGCTGTTAAGTAAATCTGGCTCATTGTTCATTACTAAATCTAACATGGCATGTTCCTTGTTGGTTCTAGAACCTATTGTTACAGAACACTATCCCGGAATCAATCAATAAATAAACTACCTTTCTGAAATGAGCTAATCTGCTTTTCCCAATCTATTCCTGAGATGTTCTGGTCCTCTGCATCACTGGTACCTCAGCTGGTGATTTTTATATGCTGGGCTAAAGGTAGATCTATAATTTCATCTCTCAGTGCGCAACCATCTGTTACTTTCATGTATTAATTCTCATTTCATTTTTTGATTAATTATTCTTGCAATAAAGATTCACAGCTTCAAAGGTAATATAATTAGATTGTATCAGTGAATGTCGGTAATTAATTCCAGATTTCTCCCCGAATTCCATCAAACTGTTCTTTTGCTGCCAGCCTGATGTTAATATTCCCTGTTTATTTCCTTCCGCACAGTTAACTTAGTGACCATTGTGATCCTGTCTCGCGGAAAGTGCGGTCTCTCCATATGCGTCACTCGCTACCTGGTGGCCATGGCAGCGGCGGATCTACTGGTCGTTATCCTCGATCTGATATTGAGGCAGATTCCAATGTCTTATAAGAAACCGTTTGTTCCTGTGTATTCTATCCCCGTGTGTAATATCCACGCCGTCCTGCTTTATGCCGTCACAGACTGTTCTGTCTGGTTCACTGTCACTTTCACCTTTGATCGTTTTGTGGCAATTTGTTGCCAGAAGCTGAAAACAAAATATTGCACCAAGAAAACGACAGCTGCCGTTCTAGCAACAGTGACTGTGCTGAGCTGTTTAAAGAACGTTTTCTGGTATTTTATGTTGACAGATGAATATGGGGCAGCGAACGTCCCCTGGTTCTGTGATGTAACAATCGATGTTCAGATTTCACCGGTCTGGGGAGCAATCGAGTTCCTTCATTATATTCTCACCCCGGGGATCCCATTTGTTCTGATTCTGCTGCTCAATGCTGTCACCGTCAGACACATTTTAGTGGCCAGCAGAGCCCGCAGGAGACTCCGGGGTCCCAGCAGTGCGGAGAGCCCCAGAGACCCAGAGATGGAGAGCCGAAGGAAATCCATCATTTTACTGTTTGCAATTTCGTGCAATTTCATACTGTTATGGTCAGTGCTTATGGTGTATTCTATATATAACCGGGTGTGGCGATTGGTTGATTATTTTGTATCTCTACCTATATATTTTCCAGATTTGGGACAAATGCTCCAGCTCCTGAGTTGTTGCACAAACACTTGCATTTATGGCGTGACACAGACAAGGTTTAGACAGCAGTTGATAAATGTAGTGAAATATCACTTTACTTTAATTGTAAAATTCATTAAAGGATGAGAAGGCTGAAGAAGTTCCTGCATCAGAACTTAATCCGCCTCATATTCAGTCTCACCCGCGGGGCCAGTGATATAAGTTACTTTTAGCACACTCACCGACACACTGTGTACATCATAACCCAGCGTCAGAGACATCCTTTGAAATGTAAAACACTCCCACTGACCTCAGAAATATTAACACACTGACAGTGATTACAGGTGTATATTAACACACTCACTGACACACTCTGACCGTACTGTTTTACTGCCAGGCGCTGATAGTAATAAATAAAATACTCCCCCAAACCCTGTGCTCATATTTACAATGATACGGATAGAAACACCCTGTAAATATTAACCCAGTCTATGTTCAAATATTAACTGAATCACAGAACACCGTGAAAACATGTAATGCTAGCAGAGACATTCTTTGTGCAATGATATTCTCCAACAAACCCACAATAAATATTAACAAAAGCATAGAGACACATTGTTCATAGTAACACTCTGTCATCGGTTTCCTGTAGAAAAATATCACTCACTTTCTCGCCTGGCATGCCTCACATAACTCTCTCTATCTCTCTCTCTCTATCTCTCTCTCCCCAATTGTATATTTTACTGCTGTCTCCCAAGTCCACAATGTACTGCTGCCCTCCCTAATTTTAACATTTACTGCCGCCTCCCAATTACACAATGTACTGCTGCCATCCCCAATTGTACCATTTACTGCCTCCTCCCAATTCCACAACTTACTGCTTTGTTCTTTTCATGTCCAATTTAACATTTAACTGTAACTTTATTCACCTGTTTATAGCTTATCATTTCTAAACTTACAATTAACTGTATCTTTATTCCCCTATGTCTTGCTTATCATCTCCAAATTAATAAATAACTATAACTTTATCTCCCTGTGTTTTGGTTACCATGTTTCAAATTGGGCAGGGAATAAAAAGACTAACAAAATAGGAGTGTAAATTGAGTGGAACTGCAATTTCACCTTCACATGAAACACACCCAGGGCTGGTACAGCACCGGTTAGATATGAATAAAAGCAAACTCTATACTGTCGCATCAAACACTTCCTTGGCAAGAACAGCACGAGTAAGATACAGAGTAAATTTCCCTCATCACTGCCGCATCAAACACGCCCAGGGCACGTACAGCACGCGTTAGATACAGAGTAAAAGGTCCCTCTACACTGTCCCATCAAACACTCTCAGTGCAGGTACAGCACGTGTTAGATACAGAGTAAATGTACTTCTACACTGTCCCAACGAAAAGTCACAGGGCAGGTACAGCACGAGTTAGATATAGAGTAAAGCTCCCTCTGCACTATCCCATCGAACACTCTCAGGGCATGTTTGGCATGAGCTAGATAAAGAGTAAAGCTCACTCTGCATTGTCGCATGAAACACTCCCAGTGCAGATACGGCAAGGGTTAGACACAGAGTAAAGCTCCCTCTAAACTGTCCCATCAAACACTCCCAAGGCAGGTACCATACTGTTAGATACAGGATGAAGCTCCATCTGCACTGTCTCATCAAACACTCCCGGGGCAGCTACAGCAGGGGTTAGATATAAAGAATTGCTCCCTCTACAGTGTCCCAACAAACACTCCCAGCGCAGGTATGGCTGAGGTTAGATACAGTGTAATGCTCCATCTACACTATCACATCAATCACTTCAAGGGCAACTACAGCACGGGTTAGATACAGAGTAAAGCTGTCCCATCAAACATTCCCAGGTCAGGTACAGTACTGTTAGATACAGTGTAAAGCTCCATCTGCACTGTCCCATGAAACACTCTCAGGGCAGCATATTCACTGGTAAGATGCAGAGTAAAGCTTCCTCTACACTGGCTCATCATACACTCCCAGGGCGGGTACAGCACGGGTTAGTTAGAGTAAAGCTCCCTCTACACTGTCCCAGCAAACACTTCTAGGGCAGCTACAGCGCGGGTTAGATACAGAGTAAAGCTACCTCTGCACTGCCCAATCAAACACAAGCAGAGTTGGTACAGCATGTGTTCCATGCAGTGCACGGCTCACTTGACACAACCCAATAAAGCACAACCAGCTCAGGTGCAGCATGGGGTGAATACAGAATGAAGATCCCACTACCTGTAAGTGTCAAACACTCCCAGATGAGGTATTGGCAAGGTTTATCTACGAGTAAAGCTCCACTCAACTTCCCTCATCAAATTCCGCGCCTGACGGCAGATCTGGATCACCTCCCGGTGTCTGGTTAGACTCTCACCTCGGCAAAATCGTGGACTAATGGGATTCTCAGTAAAGTTCCTCACCTTTCCAATCATTGATGAGGCATCACATTTGATCCCGTCTCCGACACTGGGGGTCTCGGTCCCGCTGGATCTGCTCTGTGATGCCAGCGACATTTCTCCAGTCGCAGTGAGTGTGGCGATGATTCGAATTCTCTCTCTCCACCTTCCTGAGATATTGCTCACTCCCAGAGACGGTCATTAGATAAATGATTTATTTTAATCCCAGATATGGACCTGTAATACAATTGGGCTGTTTTTGTCACTGTGATAATATTTAATTTGAATATATTTGTAATTAATGAATGTATTTGAATTACTTACTTCAATATTACATTTTTCTTTTCTGCCCTTTGCAATGTTTATTGGGACTAAACTCAATCCCAGTGTCAGCTGTCACTCCAGCTCCTCCCACACTGACATCCCACTAATGGGCCATAACCAGGGGCGGGGACTTGTCACCAGGTGACATCACACAGGAGCCGGGAGCCAATCACACAGCAGCCAGGAACAATTTCGCAAGGCGGTCGGAGCCCCTCCCACTCGAGGTGTCACTGGATCACATTGAACAGACTCTGCTCCTGGTGTGCAGTCTCAATGGGCATGAACACAGGTTGTACAATAAGCCCCATCTCAGAATCAGCTCACATGTTCTGAGTCTCCAGGCAGGGAGCAGAGACTTACAAAATAACACCTCATGAATTCTCCCTCCAATCCTCCAAAGATCAGGTCCCATTATTCAATGGCCACAGCCACCCCCTCCATTGTCCATCTCTCGATTTATACATCCTGAAGTCTCCCTTCTTTTTACAACAGGCAGCGTGTCTCCATCCTGCTTTGGCAGTAAGAGGCAGTTTGATGTATTAGTGACGAGATGAGGCAGCGATATTACAACCTATTCAGTGTTCTGAAACCAGTCTATTCCCTGCAGCAAGAAGGGCATCAGAGGCAATAAGTGAAGGGATAATCAGGGGGATCAAGTGGTGTGACCATCAGAGCAATAATTGGAGGGGAACATCATGGGAGATAATGGATAAAGCTCCTGGTACAATGTCCCCGCAAACAAGGGAACATTAGAGAAGGTTTTATTAAAGATGAGAGAGTACGGTACTACTCTGTAAATAACAATCAACGAAGATCAGATAATGTCAGGTGCAGCACGCGTTTTATGCAGAGTAAAATTCCCTCTCAACTGATCCATCAAACCAAAACACCAACAACTTACATTTATATAGTGCCTTTAAGGTAATAAAAAGTCCCAGGACGCTTCAGAGAAGAGTTATCAAAAATAAACAATTGACACCAAGCCGTGTAAGGAGATGTTAAGGCAGGTGAACCATAGCTTGTTGAAAGGTGTACGTTTTTAGAAGCGTCTTAATGGAGATGCAACACATGCACTTTCAGTTCCTCCCTTCCCACTGTCCTGCGTCCCAAACACTCCTTCCAGGTGAAACAGCGATTTACTTGTACTTCTTGCAATTTAGTATACTGTATTCGCTGCTCACGATGCGGTCTCCTCTGCATTGGTGAGACCAAACGCAGATTGGGTGACCGGTTTGTGGAACACCTCTGTTCAGTCCGTAGGGTGACCCCGAGCTTTCGGTCACCTGTCACTTTAATTCTCCGCTCGACTCCCACTAAGACCTCACTGTCCTCGGCCTCTTACATGTTCCTATGAAGTTCAACATAAGCGTGAGGAACAGCACCTCATCTTTCGGACAGGCACTTTACAGCCTTGAGGACTCAACTATGAGTTCAACAATTTCAGGATATACCTTTTTTTCCCATATTTTTTTCTCTCTCTCACATGGCAGCTGTCTTTCATTCTACCATCACCATTTACACTTCATCTAGAGCTATCATTTGTTTCTTCAGTTGTCCCATTACCATCTCCTTTTGCCTTGTACTATTATCCCTTTTGTCTCTTAATCTCTCCTGCCTTCCATCCTATCACAGACCTTCCCTTTTGTTCCGTCCTCCCCTCTGCACTTCCCCTGCCCCTACATTTGCTTAAACCTGTTCCATCTCCAGTTTTTTTCAGTTCTGACGAAGGGTCATCGACCTGAAACGTTAACTCTGTTCCTCTCTCCACTGATGCTGCCTGAAATGCTGAGTATTTCCAGCATTTTCTGTTTTTATTTCAGATTTCCAGCAGCCACAGTATTTTGCTTTTGAGGAAGTAGAAAGCTCAATTCGAAATCAAATATGACACCAAGGTTGCAAACAGACTTGATCAGCCTTAGAAATTTGCCGGGGAGTGAGATCGAATCAGTGTAAAGGGAACAGAGTTTATGGTGTAAACCGAAGGCAATGGCTTCGGTATTTCTGATATTTAATTGGAGGAAATTACTACTCTTCCAGTGCTGGATGTCGGACAAGCAGTCTGATAGTATAGAGGTGGTGGAGGTTTTGAACGAGGAGGTGACGGGGTAGAGCTGGGTATCATCAGCGTCCATGTGAAAACGCACGTTTGTGAAGTCGGATAATATCACCGAGGGGCAGCGTGTAGATGAGAAATAGAAGGGGGCCAAGGATAGATCATTGTTGGACACCAGAGGTGAGCGTGCGGGATCGGGAAGAGAATCCATTTAAGGTGATTCTATGGTTATGGCGAGAAAGATAGGAATGAAACCAGGCGGATGCAGTCCCATCCAGCTGGAAGACGGTGGAGAGGCCTTGGAGCAGAATTTTGTGGTCAACCGTGTCAAAGGCTGCAGCCGAGAAGGGATAGATTACCTTTGTCGGAGACAATTAGGATGTCATTTGTGACATTGGTAAGAGCAGTTCCAGTACTGTGGCAGGGGTGGAAGCCTGATTGGGGGGATTCAAAGAAGGAGTTCTGAGAAAGATGGGCATGGCTTTGGGAGGCGACAACACGTTCAAGAATTTGGGAGAGGAAAGGGGACTATGCGATGGGGCGATAGTTTGCAAGGACAGAGGCGTCAAGGGTTTGTTTTTGATGCGAGGGGCGATGACAGCAGATTTTAAGGAAAGGGCGACAATTCCAGTGGAGAGAGAACAGTTAACAGTATCCGCTAAAGTGTGAACCAGGAAGCAAAGATGGCTTGTCAGCAATTTAGTAGAAATAGGGTCGAGAGAGCAGGAGGTCGGTCTCATTGACAAGATGAGCTCAGAGAGGGCATGAGGGGAGACAGGAGATAAATTAGAGAAATATGTAAATTTAGGATTAGGGCAGTGGGGAAATGGAGAGGTAGTAAGATCCCGTGGGATAGGGGAAGAGAAGCAATTAATAGCAGAAGAAGTTGAACTGATGCTGTCGGTTTTTTTAACAAAGAAATCATGAGCTCCTCACATTAATTGTTGGAGGTGAGGAGGGAGGAGGGAGGGGTGGGTGGTTTGAGAAGACGGTAAGTGGTGGAGAAAGGATGCCTGGTGTTATTTTTGCCATCCTGGATGATCATAGATTAGTGGGCGGGTTGAGTAAAGGAGAGCAGGACGGATAGAGCTTTGTACGATCTATTCAAATCTGATGATGGATGATTAGACCAATTGTCCGCCGAAGACTTTCAAATCTGCGTCCCGTGGACTTAAGGGAGCTGAGATGAGGGGAATAGCAAGGGGAATGACTCGGGTGAGAGAATGTAATGATTGTAGTCAGGACAAGGGCATAATAGGAGTGTAGAGAGTGTGATTTAATAAGTCAGTAGCTGCAGAGATGTCGTGGAGAATAGTAGGCCAACGGCGAGGTAGCAGGGAATTAGAAAGTGCAGTGGTAAGGGATTGAGGGAGAGATTTTTTCCCGGGGCAGAAACGAAAATACATGTGTTTAGGAGGAGGAAGGGGAATATGGGTAGAGAGTGATATAGATTAATCTCTTCCACATGAGTAATAGGTCAGTATCAGGCAATGATTCTGTAAGCTGGAATTTTAATTGGCACTGCTGGAGATAAAATATCGTCAAGATAAATCCCTCCATTATCAGTAATAGAATTCGGCTCAGAGTCATTGAGCTGGAGTGCGAGTTGAAGACACCCAAACACATAAGGGAGGGGGAGCAATTCCTGGACAGTTTTATCCATAATACAGTCACACCCCAGAGGGAAGCACAGGTTCAGGAAAGGGAGGCTGTGACTGTTCGGGAGGCGGGTAGTGGGGATTTAGGAGAGGTTGAGCAGGAGGTCCCACAGACACTGGTCCTGTCCAACAGGTACGATGTACTCACTACCTGTGAGGACAAGGAGAAAGACTGCAGGGAGGACAGCCACAATGCAGACCAAGGCACCGTGGCTCAGAGGGGGCGGGGGCGGTGGCGTGTGAAGAGCTGAATAGAAATGTGGTAGTGACAGGGGATTCTATTTTTAAGGGGACAGATAGCGTACTCTGCAGCCAAGAACGAGGATCCTGAAGGGTGTGTTGCCTACCCGGTGCCACGGTAAGGGATATCTCACGGCGGCTGGAGAGGAACTTGGACAGGGAAGAGATAAATCCAGTTGTCGTGGTCCATGTTGGAACAAATAACTTAAGTAGGAGCAGGGAGGAGGTCCTGCTGAAAGAGTATCAGGAGTTAGGATCTAAATTAAAAAGCAGTACCTCGAGGGGAATAATCTCTGGATTACTGCCAGAGCCACGTGCAAATTGGCATAGAATCAGATAGAACAGGAGAATTAACACGTGGTTAAAGGGCTGATGTGGGAAAGAGGGGTTCTTTTTCAATGGACACTGGTACCAGTTTCTGGGACAGGGAGGACATTTACCGAGGGGACGGTCTCCACCTGAACCGGAATGGGCCCCTGTCCTAGCAGAACGGGTAAATAGAAGTTGGCAAGGGTTTAAACTGGTAAGATGGAGGCGAGTTCTACAACAAACGTCAGTCGCCAAAATATAAACAAAACAGGAAAAGAGAGCATCGGAACGAATAAAGTGAGGAAGGAAACTGATGGCAAGTGAATACATAGATTTATGGAACAGGAGTCTCAAAAGATGGTTAAACATTAAGTGAGAGGAATTCCTATTAAACTGAGTTAAACTCTCTGTATATCAAAGCATACAGTGTCCATAATAAAACAGGGGAGCTGGAGGTAATCATGCGTCGCAAGGAACCAGAGAAAGTAGGGATTACTGAGACATGCCTGCAGAAAAAACAGGACCGGTAATTAAACATTGCAGGGTATAAGCTATTTAGAGAAGATATGGAGAGAAACAGGGGAGGTGGAGTATCTGTTCTTATCAGTGATAAAATAATGGCAGTAGAAACAAGTGGCACAGATATCAGCAAACCAAACACTAGGAATTATTTCTAGACGGATAGAACTGAAAAGTAGGAATGTTATGCTGAAACTGTATCGAACCTTGGTTAGACCACACTTGGAGTACTACGTGCAGTTCTGGTCGCCATATTATAAAAAAAGATATAGAGGCACTGGTGAGGGTGCAGCGAAGATTTAAAAGGATGTTACCAGAAATGAGAGCGTATATATATCAGGAAAGCATGAACAGGCTGGGTCTCTTTTCTCTTGATAAATGTAGGCTTTTTGGTGAACTAATAGAGGTCTTTAAAATTAAGAAAGGTTTTGATAGAGTAGATACAGAGAGAATGTTTCCACTTGTGAGGCAGAGCATAACTAGAGGCCAACAAGAAATCCAATCGGGAATTCAGAAGAAACTTCTTTACCCAAACACTGGTGAGAATGTGGAATTCGCTACCACAGGGAGTGTTTGAAGCGAATAGTATCGATGCATTTAAGGGCAGGCTGGACAAGCATATGAGGGAGAAGGGAATAGAGGGTTATGCTGAAAGATTTAGATGAGGAAAGATGGGTGGAGGCTCGTGTGGAGCATGAACGCCGGCATGGACTGGTTGGGTCGAATAGCCTGTTTCTGTGCCGTATATCCTATATAATCCTATGTAATCATAGAATCACAGCAACTTACAGCAGGAGGAGTCCATTCAGCCAGTCGTGTCCACGCTGGCTCTTTGGAAGAGCAGTGGTGCTTTGACCCACGTCCCCACCTATTGCCCATAACCCTGTAATTCTTCATCCTCAAGAACCTCTGCAACCGCCTTTTAAAATTATTATAGGAATCAGCTTCTGCCTCCTATTCAAGTTGAGCGTCCCAGAGCCCAACAACTCTGAGTGAAAACAAATCTCCTCATCTCCCCTCGAGATCTTTTCACAATGATTTTAAATCTATGACCTCTGATTATTAATCCACTCGCCAGAGGGAATAGATTGTCTCTCTCCAAACCTCTCATCTTCCTGAAAAGCTCGATTAGGTCACCTGTTAACATTCTCTGTTCCAAGGAGCAGTCCTAACTCTTCCAACATCTCTTCAACGCTGCAACTCATCTTCCCTGGTAACAACCTGATTAACCTTATCAATACCATTTCTAAGGCCTTTAAATCTTTTCTGAAGTGTGGTGCCCAGAATTGTCCACAATAGTCCAGCTGATGCCGAACCAGTGATTTATTGAGTTTAGAATGATCACTTTACTTTTATATTCTATTCACACCCTATAAACCCACTTAACTCATAGGCGATGTTAACCACTTTATCAACTTGCTCTGCCACATTTCAGTATTTGTGTATCTGTACAGCGTGATCACTCTGCTCATCTACACTTTTAAAAATCGTAACATTTATACTAGACCGTCTTTTCATATTACTCCCCCCAAAGTGCATCAGCTCACACTTCTCCGCATTGATCTCCTTCTGCTCATTGCTTCATCCTGTCTATGTCATCCTGAAGTCTGCAAGTATCATCGATATCTACTACTTTGCCCAGTTTCGCATCATCTGCAAACTATATAATGCTGCACCCTACACCCGAGTCTAGGTCGTTTATAAAAGTTGAAAAGGGTAAAGGAGCCCAAACCTAACCTTGGTAAACACCACTGCAAACCAGCTCCCAGTCTGAAAACACAGCCATCCGCCCACCCTCGGCTTCCTGTTACTGAGGCAATTCCGTAGCCATACCGCAGATTACCCCTTAATTCCACGGGCTTCCATCTTCTTAACAAGCCTCAAAGTTACACAAGTAAAGTTCAATATCGAGAAATGGCACGTGTATATTGGAACAGGAATGGCCATTGTACACTAGAATGAGAATATTCACAGGTTATATCTCACATATCAGTATTGGCCAACGGGCTGTGTATAATGGAACATATACACAGACTAAGGAAGGATATACTTTCCAGAGAGGGAGTGCAACGAAGGTTCACCAGACTGGTTTCCTGGGATGGGGGGATTGTCCTATGAGGACAGATTGAGTAGACTAGGCATATATTCTCTAGAGTTTAGAAGAATGGGAGATGATCTCATTCAAACATACAACATACTTACACGGCTTGACAAGGTAGATGCACGGTGAATGTTTCCCCTGTCTGGGGTGTCTAGAACCAGAATTCTCAGAATAAGGGGTCGGCCATTTAGGACTGAGATGAGGAGAAATGTCTCCACTCAGAGGGTGGTGAATCTTTGGAATTGTCTACGCCAATGGGCTGTGGCCACTCAGTCGTTGAGTATGTTCAAGACAGAGATCGATAGATATTTGAATATGGGGATAGTGCAGCAAAGTGGATATAAGGTCGAAGTACAGCCATTTTCTTACTGAATGGCGGAGCAGGATCGAAGGGCCAAATGACCTACTCCTGCTCCTATTTCTTATGTTCTTATGTAATATGGAACATAAATAAGCACAGAACTAAGAAAATATTCACGTCGCACCAATAAATGTTGAGGAAGGACATCAGTGAATAGAATAATTGAGACTGGAACCAGTAAATGGAGAAATTGGACGGGATCAGCAAATGGAACTTCTGGAGTTTGCCAGCAGTAAAGTGTGGAATTGCGGGAGGGTAGCAATAAACGGCGGATATAGGGAGAGTTCCATTAAATAGGGGAATTGGAGGAAGGCGCCAGTAAGTGTTAATTGGGGGAGGGCACCAGTAAATATGCCAACTGTGGAATGCACCAAAATGTTGGAATTTGGGGAAGGCACCAGTAAATGGGCTTTTGAGGAAGGCACCAATAAATGTGGAATTTGGTTAGGTTACCAGTGAATGGGGAAATAGGAGGAATGAAGCACTAAACATCGAAGAGCATCAGTAAATGTGGAAAATGGAGAAAGCACCAGCACATGGAGGAATTGGGGAGGCCACCAATAAATAGTAGAATTGGCAGAAAACACCAGTAAATGGGGGATTAGGGAAGGCAACATTAAAGAGGTATTGGGGAAGCCACCATTAAATGGGGGATTGGTGAAGGCACCAGTAAATGGGGGAATGGGGGAAGAACCATTAAATGGTGGATTGGGGAAGGCAGCAGTAAATGGGGGATTGGGGATGGCAGCAGTAAAATGGGATTGGGGAAGAGCACCAGTAAATGGAGGAATGGGGCAAGGGCACCAGTAACTGGGTGTTGGGGAAGGGCACCAGTAAATGATGGATTAGTGAATGCACCAGCAAAAGGGGCGTTGGGGAAGGGCACCCGTAAATGTGGGATTCGGGGAAGGGCAACTGTAAATTGGGGATTGGGTGGGCTCCAGTAAAAGGGGGATTGTGAAATGACAAGAGTAAATGGGGGATTGAGGAGGGCAACATTAAATGGGGGATTGGAGTGGGCAGCAGTAAATGGGGGATTGGAGAAGGCATCGGCAAATGGGGGACTGTGGGCGACACCAGTAAATGGGGGATTGAAGAAAGGCACCAGTAAATGGAGTATTGGGGAAGGCACCAGTAAATGGAACATTGGGGGCAACAGTAAATGGGGATTTGGGGAAAGGCAGCAGAAAATTGGGTATTGAGAGAGAGCACCAGTAATTGGGGTATTGGGGAAGGCACCAGTAAATAGGGGATTGGGGAAGGCACCAGTAAATGGGGGATTGGGGAAGACACCAGTAAATGGGGGATTGGGGAAGGGCACCAGTAAATGGGGTATTGGGGAAGGCACCAGTAAATGGGGGATTGGGGAAGGCACCAGTAAATGTGGGATTGGTAAAGCACCAGTAAATGGGGGATTTGGGGATAGGCACCAGCAATTGGGGGATTGGGGAAAGCACCAGTAAAAGGGGGATTGGGGAAGGACACCAGTAAATGGGGAATTGGGGAAGGCACCGGTAAATGGAGGATTGGGGAGACACCAGTAAATGGGGGATTGGGGAAGGGCACCAGTAAATGGAGGATTGGGGAAGGCACCAGTAAATGGGGGATTGGAGAAGTCACCAGTAAATGGGGAATTGGGGAAGGCACCAGTCAAAGGGTGATTGGGGATGGCAACAGTAAATGGGTCATTGGGGATGGCACCAGAAAATGGGTCATTGGGGAAGGCGCCAGTAAATGGGGGATTAATGAAGCTCACCAGGAAATGGAGGATTGGGGAAGGGCACCTGAAAATTGGGTATTGCCGGAGAGCACCAGTAAATGGGGGATAGGGGAAGGTAACAGTAAATGGGGTATTGATGAAGGCACCAGTAATTGGGGTATTGGGGAAAGCCGCAGTAAATGGCGAATAGGGGAAAGCACCAGTAAATGTGGGATTGGGGAATGGCACCAGTAAATGTGGGATTGGGGAATGGCACCAGTAAATGTGGGATTGGGGAAGGGCACCAGTAAATGGGGGATTGGGGGAGGGCACCAGTAAATGGGGGATTGGGGTAGGGCACCAGTAAATGTGGGATTGGGGAAGGGCACCAGTAAATGGGTGATTGGGGGAGGGCACCAGTAAATAGGGGATTGGGGGAGGGCACCAGTAAATGGGGGATTGGGGAAGGGCACCAGTAAATGGGGGATTGGGGGAGGGCACCAGTAAATGGAGGATTGGGTGAGGGCACCAGTAAATGTGGGATTGGGGAAGGGCACCAGTAAATGGGTGATTGGGGAAGGCACCAGTAAATGGGGGATTGGGGAAGGCACCAGTAAAGGGGGGATGGGGGAGGGCACCAGTAAATGTGGGATTGGGGAAGGGCACCAGTAAATGGGGGATTGGGGGAGGGCACCAGTAAATGGGGGATTGGGGGAGGGCACCAGTAAATGGGCGATTGGGGAAGACACCAGTAAATGGGGGATTGGGGAAGGGCACCAGTAAATGTGGGATTGGGGAAGGGCACCAGTAAATGTGGGATTGGGGAAGGGCACCAGTAAATGGGGGATTGGGGAAGACACCAGTAAATGGGGGATTGGGGAAGACACCAGTAAATGTAGGATTGGGCAAGGGCACCAGTAAATGTGGGATTGGGGAAGGGCACCAGTAAATGGGGGATTGGGGGAGACACCAGTAAATGGAGGATTGGGGAAGGGCACCAGTAAATAGGGGATTGGGGAAGGGCACCAGTAAATGGGGGATTGGGGAAGACACCAGTAAATGGGGGATTGGGGAAGGGCACCAGTAAATGGGTGATTGGGGAAGGCAGCAGTAAATGGGGGATTGGCGAAGTCGCCAGTAAATGGGGGATTGGGGAAGTGCACCAGTAAATGGGGGATTGGGGGAGACACCATAAATGGGGATTTGGGGAAGGGCACCAGTGAATGGGGGATTGGGGAAGGGCACCAGTAAATGGGGGATTGGGGAAGGCACCAGTCAATGGGGGATTGGGGAAGGGCATCAGTAAATGGGGGATTGGGGCAGACACCAGTAAATGGGGGATTGGGGAAGTGCATCAGTAAATGGGGGATTGGGGAAGGGCATCAGTAAATGGGGGATTGGGGAAGGGCATCAGTAAATGGGGGATTGGGGAATGGCACCAGTAAATGGGGGATTTGGGAAGGGAACCAGTAAATGGGGGATAGGGGAAGACACCAGTAAATGGGGGATTGGGGAAGACACCAGTAAATGGGGGATTGGGGAAGACACCAGTAAATGGGGGATTGGGGAAGACACCAGTAAATGGGGGATTGGGGAAGACACCAGTAAATGGGGGATAGGGGAAGACACCAGTAAATGGGGGATTGGGGAAGACACCAGTAAATGGGGGATTGGGGAAGACACCAGTAAATGGGGGATTGGGGAAGACACCAGTAAATGGGGGATTGGGGAAGGCACCAGTAAATGGGGGATTGGGGAAGGGCACCAGTAAATGGGGGATTGGGGGAGACACCAGTAAATGGGGGATTGGGGAAGGGCACCAGTAAATGGGGGATTGGGGAAGACACCAGTAAATGGGGGATTGGGGAAGACACCAGTAAATGGGGGATTGGGGAAGGGCACCAGTAAATGGGAGATTGGGGAAGACACCAGTAAATGGGGGATTGGGGAAGGCAGCAGTAAATGGGGAATTGGGGAAGGGCACCAGTAAATGGGGGATTGGGGAAGACACCAGTAAATGGGGGATTGGGGAAGACACCAGGAAATGGGGGATTGGGGGAGACACCAGTAAATGGGGGATTGGGGGAGACACCAGTAAATGGGGGATTGGGGAAGGGCACCAGTAAATGGGGGATTGGGGGAGACACCAGTAAATGGGGGATTGGGGAAGGCACCAGTAAATGGGGGATTGGGGGAGGACACCAGTAAATGGGGGATTGTGGGAAGGCACCAGTAAATGGGGGATTGGGGAAGGGCACCAGTAAATGGGGGATTGTGGGAAGGCACCAGTCAATGGGGGATTGGGGAAGACACCAGTAAATGTGGGATTGGGGAAGGCACCAGTCAATGAGGGATTGGGGAAGGCACCAGTCAATGGGGGATTGGGGAAGGCACCAGTCAATGGGGGATTGGGGAAGGCACCAGTCAATGGGGGATTGGGGAAGGCACCAGTCAATGGGAGATTGGGGAAGGCACCAGTCAATGGGGGATTGGGGGTTGCCCCAGCAAATGGGGGATTGGAGAAGGCACAAGAAAATGGGAACTTGGGGAAGGCACCAGTCAATGGGGTATTGGGGAAGGCACCAGTCAATGGGGGATGGGGGAAGGCACCAGTGAATGGGAGATTGGGGAAGGCACCAGTAAATGGGGAATTGGGGGAGGCACCATAAAATGGGGAATTGGTGAAGGGCAACAGTAAATGTTGGATTGGGGAAAGACTCCAGTAAATTGCGGATTGGGGAAGGCACCAGTAAATGGGGGATTGTGGGAAGGGCACCAGTTAATGGGGAATTGTGGAAGGGCACCAGTAAATGTGGGATTGCGGAAGACTCCAGTAAATGGGGGATTGAGGAAGGCACCAGTAAAAGGGGATTGTGGAAGACTCCAGAAAATGGGGGATTGAGGAAGGCAAAAGTAAAATGGGATTGGGGAAGGGCACCAATAATGTGGGATTGGGGAAGACTCCAGTAAATTGGGTATTGGGGAAGGGCACTAGTAAATGTGGGATTGGGGAAGATTCCAGTAAATGGGGGATTGAGGAAGGCACCAGTAAATGGGGGATTGAGGAAGGCACCAGTAAATGGGGGATTGGGGGAGGACACCAGTAAATGGGGGATTGAGGAAGGCACCAGTAAATGGGGGATTGAGGAAGGGCACCAGTAAATGGGGGATTGGGGAAGGCACCAGTAAATGGGGGATTGGGGGAGGACACCAGTCAATGGGGGATTGAGGAAGGCACCAGTAAATGGGGGATTGGGGAAGGGCACCAGTAAATGGGCGCATGGGGAAGCCACCAGAAAATGGCGGATTTGTGAAGGCACCAGTAAATGGGGGATTGTGGGAAGGCACCAGTGAATGGGGGATTGGGGGTGGCACCAGTAAATGGGGGATTGGGGAAGGGCACCAGTAAATGGGGGATTGGGGAAGGCACCAGTAAATGGGGGATTGGGGGAGGACACCAGTAAATGGGGGATTGAGGAAGGCACCAGTAAATGGGGGATTGGGGAAGGCACCAGTAAATGGGGGATTGGGGAATGCACCAGTAAATGGGGAATTGGGGAAGGCACCAGTCAATTAGGGATTGGGGAAGGCACCAGTCAATGGGAGATTGGGGAAGGCACCAGTCAATGGGGGATTGGGGGTTGCCACAGCAAATGGGCGCATGGGGAAGCCACCAGAAAATGGCGGATTTGTGAAGGCACCAGTAAATGGGGGATTGTGGGAAGGCACCAGTGAATGGGGGATTGGGGGTGGCACCAGTAAATGGGGGATTGGGAGAGGCACCAGTAAATGGGGGATTGGGGAAGGGCACCAGTAAATGGGGGATTAGGGAAGGGCACCAGTTAATGGGGGATTGGGGGAGGCACCTTTAAATGGGGGATTGGGGGAGGGCACCAGTAAATGGGCGATTGATGGAGGGCACCAGTAAATTGGTAATTGGGGGAGGGCACCAGTAAATGAGGGTTTGGGGGAGGCTCCAGTAAATGGCGGATATGTGAGGGCTCCAGTAAATGGGCGATTGGGGGAGGGCACAGTAAATGGGGGATTGGGGGAGGGCACCTGTAAATGAGGGTTTGGGGTTGGCACCAGTAAATGGCGGATTGGGGGAGGGCACCAGTAAATGGGGGATTTGGGAAGAGGGACTGCTAACCTGTGTCGCAACTTTTAGTGATTTGTGTATTTGTGCTGAGAGATGTAATGGCACAAGGGAGTATGGCAAGGCTGCATGGCAATAATTTTAATGCAAGGAGTCTTGCGAGTAAGGCAGATGAATTGAAGCTGTTGATGAACACATGGGAGTAGGATATTTTTGTTATCACAGAGACATGGTTGAGGGAGGGGCAGGACTGGCAGCTCAATATTCCCGGGTATAGAATCTTCAGGCGAGACAGAGGTGGGTGTAAAAGAGGAAGAGGTGCCGCAATATTAATCATGGAATCAATCACTGCTGTAAGGAGGCATGGTATCTTCGCAGGTTCCTCTAATGATGCCATATGGGTAGATCTTAAAATCAAAATGGGAGCAAACACTTTGCTGGGAGAGTACTATAGGCACCCAAACAGTCAGGGGGAGATAGAGGAACAGATATGTCTGCAAATCTCAGAGAAGTGTAGAAATAATACGGTAATAATAGTAGGGGATTTCAACCCCCAATATTATCTGGGATAGTCAGAGTGTGAAATGCTTAGATGCTGCGGAATCCTTAAACTGCATGCAAGAGAGCTTTCTGAGTCAGCATGTAGAAAGTCCAACAAGAAAGGGGACACTACTGGATCTAATTCTAGGGTATGTAGCCGGGCAAGTGGTAGAAGTGTCAGTAGGAGAGCATTTTGGTGACAGTGACCATAATTTGGTGAGATTTAAGGTCGTCATGGAAAAGGACAAAGATGGACCGGAAATAAAGGTTACCAAAGGGGGAAGTCAGATTTTAATATGATATGGCTGGATCTGGCCAAAGTGGACTGGGATCAGCTACTTGTAGGAAAATCCACAGCAGAGCAGTGGGAGTCTTTCAGAAAGGAAATAGAGAGAGTACAACGGCAACTTCTTCCCGTAAAGGTCAAGGATGGGACCAACAAGCCGAGGGAACCCTGGATATCAAGGGATATACGGGAATGGATTAGGGAAAATAAGGCAGGCTTTTGGCAGAAAGAAAGGACTAAAAACAGTGGAAGCGCTAGAGGAGTAGAGAAAGTGTAGGGGGGTACTTAAAAGAGAAATTAGGAGAGCGAAGAGGGGGCATGAAAAAACATTGGAGGGCAAAGTAAAGGAACATCTTAAGTTGTTTTAAACGTATATTAAGGGCAAGAGGATAACCAGGGAAAGATTACGGGCCCGTTAGGGATCAAAGAGGCAATCTGTGTGTAGAGCCAGAAGATGTAGGTGCGGTACTAAATTAATATATTGCATCTGTGTTCAATATGGACAATAGGCATAGAAATTAGGCAGGGGACTGTGATATACTTGATAACATTAGTATTGAGAGGGAGGAGGTACGAGCGGTTTGAGTGGGCTTACGTGGATAAATCCCCAGGCCCAGACGAGATGTATCCCAGGCAGCTGTGTGAGTCAAGGGAGGAGATTGCAGGGGACTGTGACACAAATTATCAGAAGCTCTCTGGCCACAGGGGAGGTGCCAGAGGACTGGAGAACAGCTAACGTAGTACCATTATTCAGGAAGCGTAGTAGGGAGAAACTAGGGCATTACAGCCCAGTCAGCCTAACATCAGTGGAAGGGAAAATATTGGAAACAAATTCTGAGAAACTGAATTAGTCTTCACTTGGAGAGGCAAGGATTAATAAGGGATAGTCAGCATGGCTTTGTCAGTGGGAGATCATGTCTGACTAATTTGATTGCATTTTTCGAGAGGGTGACTAGGTGTTTGGATGATGGTAGTGCTGTTGATGTGGTCTATATGGACGTCAGTAAGGCTTTTCAAAAAGTCCCGCATGGGAGATAGGTAAAGAAGGTAAGAGCCCATGGGATCCAAGACAATTTGGCATATTGGATCAAAAATTGTCTTAGTGGCAGGAGGCAGAGGTTGTTGGTCGAATGCTGTTTTTGTGACTGGAAGCCTGTGTCCAGTGGTGTACCGCAGGGATCGGTGCCGGATCCTTTGCTGTTTTTCGTGTACATTAAAGATTTAGATATGAATGTAGGAGGAATGGTAAGTAAGTTCGCAGATGATACAAACATTTGTGGTTTGGTAAATAGCGAGGAGGGAAGCCTCAGGATACAGGACGATATAGACGGGTTGGTCAGATAGGCAGAACAGTGGCAAATGGAATTTAACCCTAAAAAGTGTGAGGTGATGCATTTTGGGAGGACTAACAAGGCAAGGGAATAAAAAATGAATGGTAGGACCGCAGGAAGGACATCGGATCAGAGTGACCTTGGTGTGCATGAACATAGATCCCCGAAGGCAGCAGGACAGGTAGATAAGGTGGTTAATAAGGCATATGGGATACTTGCCTTCATTAGCCGAGGCATAGAATAAAGGAGCAGGGAGGTTATGATGGAGCTGTACAAAATGATAATTAGGCCACAGCTGGAATACTCTGTGCAGTTCTGGTCGCCACGCTATTGGAAGGATGTGATTGCATTGGAGAGGGTGCAGAGGAGATTCACCAGGATGTTACCTGGGCTGCAGCGCTTCAGCTATGAAGAGAGACTGGACAGGCTGGGGATGTTTTCCTCAGAGCAGAGAAGGCTGAAGCACCTGATTGAGGTTTACAATATTATGAGGGGCTTAGATACGGTCGATAAGAAGGGGGCATAGTTTCAATGTAAGGGGCAGGAGGTTTAGAGGGGATTTGAGGTGAAACTTCTTCACCCAGAGGGTGGTTGAAATCTGGAACTCACTGCCTGAAAGGGTGGTAGAGGCAGGAACTCTCATAACATTCAAGAAGCATTTAGATCAGCACTTGAAACGCCATAGCTTACAAGGCTACGGACAAAGTGCTGGAAAATGGATTAGAGTAGTCAGGGCTTGATGACCGGTTCGGACACGTTGGGCTGAAGGCCCTCTTTCTGTGCTGTATTACTCTATGACTCTATGACTCTATCCCTTTGTACCTCTCCATCACCTAGACCTTGCAACCTCGAAGTGCGAATTGACCTCCCTAATCTTCCTACCTAAATTTAATACCTCACATTTATCTGTGTTGAAAATCAGTTGTCAATTATATGCGCCTTCTTTAAGTTTATTAATGTCATTCTCTAATTTGTTGCTGTTCTTCTCAGTGTTGACTATCCCCCCAATTTTCTATCGTCGCAAATTTAGAAATTGGTTTTTTGATTCTGAAGTCTAAATCGTAATGTAAATTGTGAACAACAGTGGTCCCAGCACTGATTAGTAATGACTAATCAATAATCTCGTGGTAAAGGGGCCTTTAGATACAAGGGACCATAATATGATTGAATTTTACATTAAGTTTGAGAGTGATATAGTCCAATCTGAAACTAAGGTCTTCAATCTAAATAAAGGAAACTACAAAGGTATGAGGGACATGTTGGCAATTGTAGATTGGGAGACTACACTAAAAGGTATGCAGGTGGACATACAATGGCTAACATTCAAGGAAATAATGCATAATTTGCAACACACATATATTCCTCGAGGGCATAAAAACCCAAAATGAAAAGTGATCCAAACATGGCTAACAGCAGAAATTAGAGCTAGTATTAACTCAAAGGAGGAAGCTTATAAAGTTGCCAGAAAAAGCGGTCAGCCTGAGGATTGCGATCCTTTTAGAAATCAGCAAAGGTGGACCAAGAAATTGATTAAAAAAAAGGGAAAATGGAATATGAGCATAAACTAGCGAAAAATATAAAAACGGATTGTAAAAGCTTCTATAGATATGTGAAATCAAAAGACTGGCGAAGGTAAATGTAAGTCCTTTACAGTCAGAGACGGGAGAATTTATAATGAGGAGTGAGGAAATGGACTGAGAAAATAAATCAATACTTTGTTTCTGTCTTCACGGAGGAAGAAACAAATAAACCTCGCAGAAATACGAGAAATCCAAGGGTGTGGCGAGAATGCGAAATTTAAATAAATTAGTATTAGGTAAAAAACCGTACTGGCAAAATTAATGGGACTAAAAGTCGATAAATCCCAAGGACTGGATTACCTGCATCGTAGGGTTTTTCAAGAGATAGCCATTGGGATTTTGGACACATTGGTTGCAATCTTCCAAAATTTTATAGATTCTGGTACGCTTACTGCAGTTTGGAGGATAGCAAATGTAACTCCGCTATTTTAGAAAGGAGGAAGAGAGAAAACGATGAACTACAGGCCTGTTAGCTCAAATCAGTAGTTCGGAAAATGCTGGAATCTATTATAAAAGATGCAATAACTGGCACCATACAATCTAAGTGTAAGATTGGGCAGAGTCAACATGGATTTATGAAAGGCAAATCATGTTTAACAAACTATTGGCGTTCTTTGAGGATGTAAATACTGGAGTATCAAAGGGGAACCGGTAGATGTGTTGGATTTGGATATTCAGAACGCCTTCGATAAGGTCCCACACAAGCGATTGGTGAACAAAATTAGGATGAGGGGACTAAATGTAACATTTCCAAATTTGCTGATGAGACAAAGCTAGGTGGCAGTGGCAGTTGTGAAGAGGAAGTAAAGAGGCTACAAGGGGATCTCGACAGGCTCAGTGAGTGGGGGAGAACATGGCAGATGGAATATAACGTGGATAACAGTGAAGTTATACACTTTGGTAGAAAAAACAGAAAGTCACAGTATTTCGTAAATGGTGGAAGATTGGGAAATGCAGATGCTCAAAGGGAGCTGGGTGTCCTTGTACATGAGTCACTGAAAGTGAATGAGCAGGTGCAGCAAGCCATTAGGAAGGTAAATGGTACGCTGGCCTTCATTGCAAGAGTATTTGAGTGAAGGAGTAAAGAAGTCTTATTCCAATTATATAGGGCCTTGATGAGACCACACCTGGAATACTGTGTACAATTTTGGTCATCTTTCCTAAGGAAGGATATACTTGTCATAGAGGGAGTGCAGCAAAGCTTCTCGAGCTTGTTTCCTGGGATGGCGGGACTGTCGTATGAGAAGAGGTTGAGTAAATTCGGCCTGTTTGTTCTTGAATTCAGATGCATGAGATGGGATCTCATTGAAGCATTCCAACTATTACAGGGCTTGATACGCTGGATGCTGGGAGAATGTTCCCCTTGGCTGGGGAGACTAGAACAAGGGGCCACAGCCTCAGGATGAAGGGTATGCCATTCGGGACTGAGATGAGAGAAATTTATTCACACAGTGGGTGGTAAATCTTTGGAATTTTCCAACCCAGAGGGCTGTGCAGGCTCAGTCATTGGGTATATTCAAAGCAGAAGTCGATAGTTTTCTGAATATTAAGGGCATCAAAGGATATGACTTCATTTTTATATTTTTGGTTTCTAGATTCTTCTATTTTCTTCGTTAGTAGGAATTCCATCATTTTACCTCCCACCGAGGATAAGCTGACTGTTCTATTATTCCCTGGACATGTTCTGTCCCCCTTCTTAAATATCGGTATTACATTAGCTATCCGCCAGTCCTTTGTCACCACACCATTTTCTGACGAATTATTGAATATGCGTAGTAATGCCTCTGTTATCTGTTCCCCAGATTGTTTTTAAATGTGTGGATGCGATCCATCCAGACCAGGGTTTTTATCCTCTTTGAGTTTGATTAGTTCATTTAATAAATCGCCTTTTTATTTTAATTTCACTTATCTCATTACCAATCTCATTATCCGATGTCATGTCCTCCTGCTCTATCTCCCTGGTAAATCCTGAAGCCATATAACGATTTAATATTTCTGCCACCTCTCTATCGTTACCTGTGGTATTATCCTGTCTATCCCTTAATGGCCCGATTCTCATCCGAGCCTTCCTCTTCTATGGATGTGCCTATAAATTATTTTACTATTTTGTTTTGTGTTCCTTGATAATTTAATTTCATAGTTCCTCTTTGTCCCCCTAATTGTTTTTTTGACTTCTCTCCTGATATTTTCGTATTCTCCCTTATCATGCACTCCCCTGCTGTCTATGTACTTAATATATACCTCTTTCCTTACCCTCAATCGTTCCTTATGGCTTTATTCATCCATGGAATCTCATTATCGTTAAGTTTGTTCTTTTCCTTTTCGCGGAATATATTTTTCCTGCATTCTGTTGAACACTGTTTTAAATGTTTCCCATTGAAGTTCTACATTGTTGTTTGCCAATATTGTTGCTCAATTTTGGCAAGTACTATTCTCAGCTCCTCAAAATCTACTTTTCTCCAATCTATTAACTTGATTTTCGTCATACTTATTTCCTCCTCATTTATCATTTTAAAGCGTCTTATATTATGGTCACTATTGCCTATATGTTCCTGTACTTTTACTTCTCTTATCTGCTCTGGTTCATTCCCCATTACTAGATCCAATAGCTAATCCTCCCTTGTTGGTCTTTCAAAGAACTGGACTAGAAAGGAGTCATGTACAGATTGTAGGAACACTATTCCCATATTCCCTTACCTACCTCTTCTGTTCAATCAATATCGGGGTAATTGAAATCCCCATGATTATTATTCTATGATTTTTTTACTAAGTTCCCTAATTTGTCTGCCTATTTATCCCTCCATATCCCTTCCAGTACTAGTTGGTCTATAGACTACGCCTATTAAATTGATTGATCCTTTTTTATATTTTAGCTCGATCTATGTGGATTCTACTTTTGTCTTGTTGATATCTGTGTCACTTTTTTCTACTGCCATTATGTTATCCCTAATAAGTACAGCTACTCCACCTCCTCTTTTCCCTCCCTACCTTTTCCAAATATGTTATGCATTGCAAAGTTTAATTCCCAGTCCTGATTTTTCTTTAACCATGTCTCAGTAATCGCTACTTTGTCTGGTTTCTACCAATGTATGATTGCCTCCAGCTCCCTGTTATATTACGAACACTGTGTGCATTGCTGCACAGACAGTTTAACGCATTTTTAGTAGGATTTCCTCTCAATTTATGTTCAACCATTTTTTAGCTTCCTGTTCGAAAACTCTATTTATTCCCTTGCCATCAATGTCCTCCCTTACTTTATTCTTTCCCATGCTCTCTTTTCCTGCTTTGTTTATATTTAGTTTGGTTACATTTCTTGTAGATCCCTCCGCCCATCTTTCTAGTTTAAAGCCTTTGCCTACTCCCTATTAACCCTTTCTGCTAGGACACGGGTCCCAGCCCGGTTCAGGTGGAACCTGTCCCATCGGTACAGCTACATCCTGTCCCAGAACTGGTGCGAGTGTCCCATGAAAAGGAACCCCTCTTTCCCACACCAGTCCTTTAGCCACGTGTTAATTCTCCTGATCTGTCTGCTTCTATGCCAATTTGCACTTGGCTCGCCCTATAATCCAGAGATTATTCCCTTCGAGGTCCTGCTTTTTAATTTAGATCCTATATCCTCATACTCTTTCAGAACGACGGCCTCCCTTTTCCTACCTAAATCGTTTGTTCCAACATGGAACACGTAAACTGGATTTACCCCCTCCCTTTCCTAGTTCCTCAACAACCACAGTGAAATATCGCTTACCATGGCAACACACCCTTCTGGCTTCTCATTCTTAGCTGCAGAAGACGCTATCTAACCCCTAATTATAGAATCCCCTATCACTAGCACATTTCTATCTGCTCTCCACCCCCTCACCCTTGGACAGCCTTCTGAGCCACCGTGCCTTGGTCTGCATTGGGGCTGTCCTCCCTGCAGTATTTTTCCTTGTCCTCACAGGTAGCGAGTGCATCGTACCTGTTGGACAGGAGCTAACACTCTCCTAAATCCCCGCTACCCGCCTCCCGAACAGGCACATCCTTCCTTTCCTGAACCTGTGCTTTCTTCTGGGGTGTGACTTTATTGTGGATAAAACGGTTTAGAATTCCAACCCCTCCCTTAAGTGTTGGAGTGTCTCCAACTCGCACTCCAGCTCAATGACTCTGAGCCGGATTCTATTACTGATAAGGGAGGGATTTATCTTGACGATATTTTATCTCCAGCAGTTTCAATTAAAATTCCACCTCACAGAATCATTGCCTAATACTGACACATTACTCATATGGAAGAGATAAATCCTGTAATTTTTTTTCTATATCACTCTCTACCCATATTCCCCTTCCTGCTCCTAAACCCATTTCTTTTCGTAACTGCACCGGGAAAAAAACTCTCCCTCAATCCCTTACCACAGCACTTTCTAATTCCCAGCTACCTCGCCTTTGGCCTACTATTCTCCACGACAACTCTGCAGCTACTGGCTTATTAATTCTCACTCTCAACACCCCCATTATGCCCTTTTCCTGACTAAAATCTTTACTCTCTCTCACCCTAGTCGTTCCCCCGGTATACCATTCATTTCCGCTCCCTTAAGTCCACTGGATGCAGACTTGTACGTCTTTGGTGGAAAACTGGTCTAATCATCCATCACCAGATTTGACTAGATGCTATAAAGCACTACCGGGTCCTGTTATCCATCATTAAAATCGCCCACTAAGCTAAGATCATCATGGATGGCAAAAATAACACCAGGCTTCCCTTCTCCACCACCTACCGTCTTCTCAAACCACCCTCCCCAGCCTCCTCCCTCCTCACCTCCAACAATAAATGTGAGGAGCTCATGGTCTTCTTTGTTAAAATAATAAACAAATTCAGTTCAACTGCTTCTGCTATTAATTCCTTCTCCACCCCTATCTCACGTGATCTTGCTTCATCTCCGGTTTCCCCTGCCCTAATCGAAATTTGCACATTCCTCTAATTTCTCTCCTGTCTCCCCTCAAGCCCTCTCCGAGCTCATCTCGACCCTATTCCTACTACATTGCTGATCTCCCAACTTTCCTTCCTGGCTCCCACGTTAGCGGATATGTTAACTGTTCTCTCTCCTCTGGTATTGTCGCCGTTTCCTTAAAATCTTCTGTCATCACACCTCGCATCAAAAACAAACCCTTGACCACTCTGTCTTGCAAACTATCGCCCCATCTCATACCTCCCTTTCCTCTCCAAAATTATTGAACGTCTTGTCACCTCTCAAATCCGTGCACATCTTTCTCAGAACTCCTTGTTTGAATCCCTCCAATCAGGCTTCCACCCCTGCCATAGTACTGAAACTGCTCTTACCAATGTCACAAATGACATCCTAATTGTCTCCGGCAAAGGTAATCTATCCCTTCTCGGCTGCAGCCTTTGACACGATTGACCACAAAAATCTCCTCCAAGGCCTCTCCACCGTCTTCCAGCTGGATGGGACTGCACTCGACTGGTTTCATTCCTATCTTTCTATCCATAACCATAGAATCACCTGCAATGGCTTCTCTTCCCGATCCCGCACGGTCACGTCTGGTGTCCCACAAGGATTTATCCTTGGCCCCATCCTATATATATGATGACCCTCGGTGACATCATCCGACAACACAAACGTGAGTTTTCACAGGGACGCTGATGATACCCAGCTCAACCCCGTCACCACCTCGCTCGAAATCTCCACCACCTCTGTACTATCAGACTGCTTGTCCGACAATTAACAACTGGAAGAGTAGAAATTTCCTCCAATTAAATATCAGAAAGACCAAAGTCATTGCCTTCGATTCACACCATAAACTCTGTTCTTTTTACACTGATTCGATCTCGCTACCCGGCAAATGTCTAAGGCTGACCCAGTCTTGTCGCTACCTTGGTGTCATATTTGATTTCGAATTGACCTCCTAATTCCTGTCCGTTCTATCTTTAGGACTGCCCATTTGCACCTTCGTCACATCGCACGTCTCTTCCCTTGCCTCCACTCACCTGCTGCCCAAACTCTCGTCCATGCCTCTCTCACCTCTAGACCTGACTATTCCAACAGACTCCTGGCTGGCCTCCCTAGTTCTGCGCTCAATAAACTTGGGAGCAGTAATTGGTACATTTGGGGAGGGCAGCAGTATATTGTGGAGTTAGGAGGCAGCAGTAAATGATAAAATTGTTAAGGCAAGCAGTTCATTGTGGAATTGGGAAGCTGCAGCAGTAAATAGCACAATTGAGGAGTGAAGCAATACATTGTGGAATTGGGAGGCGTCACTAAATTGTACAATTGTAGAGTGCAGCACTACATTGTGGAATTGGGAAAGAGCACCAGACAATTCTACAATTTGGGAGGGCGGCAATACTTTGTGGAATTTGGAGGCGGCAGTAAATGGTATAATTGGGGAGGGCAGAAATTCATCGTGGAATTGGGCGGCGGCACCAGTATATTTACAATTGGGGAGGGCAGCAGTTCATAGAACATAGAACATAGAACATAGAACAGTACAGCACAGTACAGGCCCTTCGGCCCTCGATGTTGTGCCAAACATTGTCCGAGACCAAGATCAAGCTATCACACTCCCTATCACTCTGGTGTGCTCCATGTGCTTATCCAATAACCGTTTGAAAGTTCCTAAAGTGTCCGACTCCACTATCACAGCAGGCAGTCCATTCCACACCCCAACCACTCTCTGAGTAAAGAATCTACATCGGACATCCCTTCTATATCTCCCCCCATACACCTTATAGTTATGCCCCCTTGTAACAGCTGCCTCTACCCGAGGAAATAGTCTCTGAACATCCACTCTATCTATCCCCCTCATCATCTTATAAACCTCTATTAAGTCGCCTCTCATCCTCCTCCGCTCTAAAGAGAAAAGCCCCAACTCCCTCAAACTTTCCTCATAAGACCTCCCCCCCCCCCAAACCAGGCAGCATCCTGGTAAATCTCCTTTGCATTCTTTCCAATGCTTCCACGTCCTTCCTATAGTGAGGTGACCAGAACTGCACACAATATTCCAAATGTGGTCTCACCAAGGTCCTGTACAGTTGCAGCATAACCTCACGGTTCTAAAACTCAAACCCACTGTTAATAAACGCCAACACACCATAGGCCTTCTTTACTGCTCTATCCACTTGAGTGTTCATTGTGGAATTGGGAGGCAGCTGTAAACGGTACAATTTAAGGACTCGAGCAGTACATTGTGGGATTGGGAGGCAGCAATAAACGGTATATTTGGGAATGCAGCAGTACATTGTGGAATTGGGAGGTACCAGTAAATGGTAAAATTGGGGCAGGCAGCAGTACATTGTGGAAATGGGAGGCGGCAGTAAATGGGACAATTGTAGAAGGCAACAGGATATTGTTCTATTGGGAGGTAACAGTCAATGGTAAAATTGGGAAGGGCAGCAGGATATTGTGGAATTGGGAGGCGGCAGTAAATGGTACAATTGGCAGGGCAGCAGTTCATTGTGGAATTGGGAGGTAACAATAAATGGTACAATTGGGGAGGGCAGCAGTGCATTGTTGAATTGGGGGGGGGGCGCAGTAAATGGTACAATTGGGGATGGAGGCAGTACATTGTGGAATTGGGCGGCGGCAGTACAATGTACAATTGGAGAGGGCAGCAGTACATTTTGGAATTGTGAGCCGGCAGTAAATGGTGCAATTGGAGAGGGCAGCAGTGCATTGTGGAATTGTGAGCCGGCAGTACATGGTACAATTGGAGAGGGCAGCAGTACATTTTGGAATTGTGAGCCGGCAGTACATGGTACAATTGGAGAGGGCAGCAGTGCATTGTGGAATTGTGAGCCGGCAGCGGTAAATGTTAAAATGCGGGACGGTTGCAGTGCTTCACGTAATAGTGAGGCAGAGGTAAATTGTTAAATTGGGGAAGGAAGCTGTTCATTCTGGAATTGGGAGTCGGTAGAAAATGTTACAATTGGGGAGGGCAGTAGTAAATTGCGGAAATAAAAAGAAAATACAGCAGATGCTGGGAATCTGAAATAACAACATGCAAATGCTGGAGATACTCAGCAAGTCAGGCAGCATCTGGTAAGAGAGAAACAGAGTTAACGTTTCAGGTCGACGACCTTTCGTCAGAACTGGAAAAAAGCAGGAAATGGAACAGATTTTTTCAGCAAGTGTAGGGGCAGGGAAAGGGGGGAGGGGCAGAAAGAACAAAAGGGTAGGTCTGTGATAGGATAGAAGGCAGGAGAGTTTAAGAGCAGTACATTGAGGAATTGTGAGGAAGCAGTAAATGGTACAATTAGAGCGGGCAGCAGTACATTGTGGAATTGGGATGCGGCAGAAGTAAATGGTACAATTGGAGAGTGCAGCAGTACATTGTGGAATTGGGAGGTGGCAGCAGCAAATGGTACAATTGGGGAGGACAGCAATTGATTGTGGAATTGGGATGCGGCAGAAGTAAATGGTACAATTGAAGAGTGCAGAAGTACATTGTGGAATTGGGAGGCAGCAGTAAATGGTACAATTGGGGAGGGCAGCAGGTCATTGTGGAATTCGGTGGCACTCGCAGAAAATGGTACATTTGGGGTGGGCAGCAGTACATTGTGGAATTGGGTGCAGCAGTAAATGGTACATTTAGGGAGGGCAGCAGTACATTGTGGAATTGGGTGCAGCAGTAAATGGTACATTTGGGGAGGGCAGCAATTAATTGTGGAATTGGGAGGCAGCTGTAAATTGTACAATTTGGGAGGGCTGCAGTACATTATAGATAGAGAGAAAGAGAGAGAGAGACAGAGTGATGTGAGTCATGCCAGGCGAGAGAGTGAATGAGATTTTCCTTCAGGAAACCGATGACAGTGTGTGACAATGAACAATGTGTCTCTATACTTGTGTTAATATTTACTGTGGGTTTGTTGGAGAATGTCATTGCAAAAAGAATGTCTCTGCTAGTATGTTCATGTGTGTAGGGTGTTCTGTGATTCAGTTAACATTTGCACAAGGACTGGATTAATTCTGTCCCTCTCGTTGTACATATGAGCACCGGATCTGGGGGAGAACTTTATTGATTACTATCAGCGCTTGGCAGTGTAACAGTACGGTCAGAGTGCGTCAGTGATTGTGTTAATATAAACCTGTAAGCAGTAAATGGTACAAATGTAGGGGGCAGCAGTTCATTCTGGAATTGGGAGGTAGCAGTAAATGGTACAAATGTAGAGGGCAGCAGTATATTGTGGAATTGGGATGCGGCAGTAAATGGTACAAATGTAGAGGACAGCAGTGCATTTTGGAATTGGGAGGAAACAGTAAATGGTACAAATGTAGAGGGCAGCAGTATATTGTGGAATTGGGAGGTAGCAGTAAATGGTACAAATGTAGAGGGCAGCAGTATATTGTGGAATTGGGAGGGGGCAGTAAATGGTACAAATATAGACGGCAGGAGTATATTGTGGAATTGGGAAGTAGCAGTAAATGGTACAAATGTAGAGGGCAGCAGTATATTGTGGAATTGGGAGGTGGCAGTAAATGGTACAAATCGGGAGGGTAGCAGGATATTTTGGACTTGGGAGGCTGCAGTAAATGTTAAAATTGGGGAGGGCAGCAGTATATTGTGGAGTTGGGAGGCAGCAGTATATGTTAAAATTGGGGAGGGCAGCAGTACATTTTGGAATTGGGAGGCTGCAGTAAATGTTAAAATTGGGGAGGGCAGCAGTACATTGTGGAATTTGGAGGCGACAGTAAATGGTACAATTGGGGAGAGCAGCAGTAAATTGTGAAACTGGGAGGCATCAGCAGTAAATGGAACAATTAGAGCGGGCAGCAGTACATTGTGGAATTGGGAGGCGGCAGTAAATGGTACAATTGGCGTGGGTAGTAGTACAGTGAGGAATTGTGCGACAGCAGTAAATGGTACAATTACGGAGAGAAAGAGAGAGAGAGAGAGTGATGTGAGGCATGCCAGGCGAGAGAGTGAGTGAGATGCTTCTACAGGAAACCGATGACAGTGTCTTAAATGAACAATGTTTATCTATGCGTGTCTTAATATTTGTTGGAGAATGTCATTGCACAAAGAATGTATCTGCTGGTATTTTCATGTTTGCGTGGTGTTCTGCATTTTCAGTTACTATTTGAACATGACTGGGTTAATATTTACAGGGGGTTTCTATCCCTCTTATTGTAAATATGAGCACCGGGACTGGGGAGCATTTTGTTGATTACTATTCGCGCTTGGCAGTTTAACAATACTGTCAGAGTGCTCAGTGAGTGTGTTAATACAAACCTGTAAGCACTGTCAGTGTGTTATTATTTCTGAGGTCAGTGGCAGTGTTTTACAGTTCAATGAATGTCTCTGCCGCAGGGTTGTGATGTACACAGTGTGTCAGTGAGTGTGCTAATACTAAAATATATCACTGGCCCCGCGGGTGAGAATGGGTCGGCCAGAAGATGAGGCGGGATTCAGTTCTGATCCATGAACATCTTCAGTTCTTCTCATCATTTAATGAATTTTACAATTCAAGTAAAGGGATATTTCACCACATTTATCAACTGCTGTCCAAACCTAGTCTGTGTCACAGCATAAATGCAAGTGTTTGTGCAGCAACTCAGGAGCTGCAGCATTTGTCCCAAATCTGGAAGATATATAGGTAGAGATACAAAATAATAAAACAATCGCCACATCCGGTTATATATAGAATACACCATAAGCACTGACCATAACAGGATGAAATTGCACGAAATAGCGAACAGTAAAATGATGGATCTCCTTCGGCTCTCCATCTCAGGGTCTCTGGGACTCTCCCCACTGCTGGGACCCCGGAGTCTCCTGCGGGCTCTGCTGGCCACTAAAATGTGTCTGACGGTGACAGCATTGAGCAGCAGAATCAGTACAAATGGGACCCCCGGTGTGAGAATGGGATGAAGGAACTCGATTGCTCCCCAAACCGGTGAAAACTGAACAACGATGTTTACATAACAGAACCAGGGAACGTTCGCTGCCCCATATTCATCTGTCAACATAAAATACCAGAACACGTTCTTTAAACAGCTCAGCACAGTCACTGTTTCAAGAATCACAGCCGCCGTTTTGTTGGTGCAATATTTTGCTTTCCGCTTCTGACAACAAATGGCCACAAAACGATCAAATGTGAAAGTGACAGTGAACCAGACAGAACAGTCTGTTACTGCATAAAGAAGGACGGCGTGGATATTACACACGTGGATAGAATACACAGAAACAAGCCGATTATTATGAGACATCGGAATCTGCCTTAATATCAGATCGAAGATAACGACCAGTAGATCCGCCGTTGCCATGGCCACCAGGTAGCGAGTGACACATGCGAAGAGACCGCACTTTCCCCGATACAGGATCACAATGGTCAATAAGTTAACTGTGCGGATGGGAAACAAACAGGTAAGTTTTATATCAGGGTTGCAAAAAAGCAGTATGAGATGGATTTCGGCATGAAATCTGCAATTAATTAACGACATTCATTGATATGATCTAATGATGCTACCTTTAAGCTATTGAGAGAATCTCACCATCAGAGATCCCTTTTTAAAGAGAGAGTCTCACCATCAGAGATCCCTTTTTAAAGAGAGAGTCTCACCATCGGGGATTCCTTTTGAAGAAGGAGTCTATCTATCATTCAACCCTTTAAAGAGAGAGTCTCCAAATTAGGATCACCTTTTAAAGAGGCTCACCATCAGGGACCACTTTTCAAGTTGCTGTCTCTCCCTCAGGGACATCTTTTAAAGAGAGTGTCTTAGCATCAGTGACCCCTTTTAAAGAGGGAGTCTCCCCATTAGGGACATCTTTTAAAGAGGGAATCTTCCCATTGGGGAGCCTTTTAAAGAGCGTGTCTCACCATCATGGGCCCATTTTCAAGAGGGAGTGTCACCATCAGGGACCCATTAAAGAGGTAGTCTCACTATCAGGGACCCCTTTTAAAGTGAGTGTCTCATACTCAGGGACCCCTTTTATAGCAGGAGTCTCACCATCGATGACCCCTTTTATAGAGTGAGTCTCACGATCAAAAACCCTTTTAAAGAGGGAGACTTTTTATCAGTGACCACTTTTAAAGAGAATCTTCCTATTAGGAACACCTTTTAAAAAGAGATTCTCACCATCAGGGACCCCTTTTAAAGAAGGAGTGTCACAATCAGGGATCCATTTAAAAATGTAGTCTCACCATCAGGGACCCCTTTTATAGAGAGAGACTCACCATCATGGATCCCTTTTAAAGAGAGACTCTCACCATCAGGGACACATTTTATAGAGGGTGTTTCAGCATCAGTGAACCCTTTTAAAGAGGGAGTCTCACCGTCAGGGAGCCCTTTTAAAGAGGGAGTCTCACCATCAGGGGCAGCTTTTAAAGAGGGAGTCTCGCAATAAGGGATCGCTTTTCAAGAGGGTGTTTCATCATCAGGGACGCCTATTAAAGAGCGACACTCTCCACCAGGGACCCCTTTTAAAGAGCGTGTCTCACCATCAGGGACCTCTTTTACAGAGGGAGTTTCAGCATCAGGGTCTACTTTTAAAGAGGATTTCTGAAGATCAGGGACCCCTTTTAAAGAGGGAGTTTCACCATCAGGGACTCCGTTTAAAGAGGGAGTCTCACCCACAGGACCCCAATTAAAGAGAGATTCTCACATTCAGGGAAGCCTGATAAAGAGGGAGTCTCACCATCAGGGGCCCCTATTAAAGAGGGAGTCTCACCATAAGGGGTCCCGTTTTAAAAATGGAGTGTCTCCTTCAGGTACAACTTTTAAAGAGGGTGTCTCACCATCAGGGACTCCTTTTAAAGAGTAATCTGCCAATCAGGGATCCCATTTGAAGAGAGTCTCACCGTCAGGATCAACTTTTAATGAGAGAGTCTCACCATAACGATTCAATTTTAATGAGAAAGTCTCACCAGCACGGACCCCTTTTAAAGAGGGAGTCTTGCCATCAGAGACCCTTTTAAAGAGGGAGTATTTCTATCAAGGTCCCCTTTTAAAGTGAGAGTCTTTCCATCAGGGACCAATTTAAAAGAGAATCTTACTATTGCACGCACCTTTTAAAGAGAGAGTGTCAGCATCAGGGACCCCTTTTAAAGAGGGAGTCTCACCAACAGGGACCCATTTTAAAGAGGGAGTTTCACCATCAGGGATCCCCTTTAAAGACAGCGTCTTTCTATCAGGGACCCGTTTGAATGAGAGAGTCTTTCTATCAGGGACCCTTTTTAAAGAAGCAGTCTTTCTTTCAGGGACCCCTTTTAAAGAGAGAGTTCCCCCATCAGGGTTCACTTTAAAGAGGGCGCGTCTCCATCAAGGACCTATTTTAAAGAGGGAATTCCCCCACCAGGGTCCCCTTTTAAAGAGGGAGTCTAAACATGAGGGACCCCTTTATGAGGGAGTTTCAGCAACTGGGCCCCCTTTGAAAAAGAATCTCACGATTAGGGAACCCTTTTAAAGAGAGAGTTTCGCCATCAGGAACCCCTTTTGAAGAGTGAGTCTCACCATCAGGATTCCCTTTTAAAGAAGGCTTATCTCCGTCAGGGAAACTTTTTAAAGAGGGCGTGTCTCACTAACAGCGTGCCCTTTTAAAGAGGGAATCTCACCATCAGGAACCCCTTTTAATGAGAGAGTCTCTCCACCAGGGCCCCTTTTTAAAGAGGGAGTCTCAACATCAGGGACCCCTTGAAAAGAGGGTCTCTCACCATCAGGGACCCCTTTTAAAGAGGGAGTTTCAGCATCAGGGACCGCTTTTAAAGAGTTAGTCTCTCCATCAGGGACCCCTTTTAATGAGAGAGTCTCTCCACGAGGGACCATTTTTAAAGAGGGAGACTCACCATCAGGGAACCCTTTTTAAAGAGAGTCTCACCATTAGGGCAGCCTTTTAAAGAGGGAATCTTGCCGTCAGAGACCATTTTAAGGGGGGAGTCTTTCTATCAGGGCGTCCTTTTAAACAGGGAGTCTAACCTTAGGGGTGCCATCTTTCTATCAAGGTTCCCTTTTAAAGAGGGAGTCTTTCTATCCGGGACCCATTTTAAAAATAATCTTCCAGTTAGGTAGAACTTTAAAGAGAGAGTGTTTCCATCAGGGACCACTTTTAAAGAGGGAGTTTCAGCATCAGGGACCCGTTTTAAAGAGGGAGTGTCTCCATCAGGGACACGTTTTAAAGAGTGTGTCTCACCATCAGGGACTCCTTTTAAAGAGTGATCTCCCCATCAGGGATCCCGTTAAAAGAGAATCTCGCCGTCATGATTCCCTTTTAACGAGAGAGTCTCACCATAAGAATTCTCTTTTAATGAGAAAGTGTCACCAGCAGGGATCCCTTTGAAAGAGGGAGTCTTGCCATCAGAGACCCTTTCAAAGAGGGAGTCTTTCTATCAAGGTCCCCTTTTAAAGAGGGTGGCTTTCTATCAGGGACCAATTTTAAAGAGAATCTTTCTATTAATGGCATCTTTTAAAGAGAGAATGTCACCATCAGGGACCCCTTTTATGGAAGGAGTCTGACCAACAGGGACACAATTTAAAGAGGGAGTCTCACCATCACGGTCCCCTTTTAAAGAGAGAGTCTTTCTATCAGGGACCCCTTTTAAAGAGAGAGTCGTTCTATCAGGGACCCCTTTTAAAGAAGCAGTCTTTCCTTCAGAGACCCCTTTTAAAGAGAGAGTACCATCATCAGGGTCCCCTTTAAAGAGGGCGTGTCTCAATCAGGGACACATTTTAAAGAGGGAGTTCCCCCATCAGGGTCCCCTTTTAAAGTGGGAGTCTAAACATGTGGGAGCCCTTTATGAGGGAATTTCAGCATCTGGGCCCCATTTTAAAACGAATCTCACCATTAGGGAACCCTTTTAAAGAGAGACTTTCGCCTTCAGGAACCCCTTTTGAAGAGGGATTCTCACCATCAGGATCCCCTTTCAAAGAGAGTGTTTCGCATTCAGGAACTCTTTTGAAGAGGGAGTGTCACCATCAGGGTCCCCTTTTAAAGAGGGCGTGTCTCCATCAGGGAAATCTTTTAAAGAGGGCGTGTCTCCCCAACAGCGAGCCCTTTAAAAGAGGGCGTCTCACCAACAGGAACCCCTTTTAATGAGAGAGTCTCCCCATCAGGGCCCCTTTTTAAAGTGGGAATCTCACCATCAGGGACGACTTTTAAAGAGGCAGTTTCAGCATCAGGGGACGCTTTTAAAGAGATAGTCTCTCTTTCAGGGACCTCTTTTAAAGAGGGAGTCTCTCCATCAAGAACCCCTTTTAAAGAGGGAGTCATTCTATCAGGGTCCCATTTTAAAGAGCATCTTCCTGTTATGTACAACTTTAAAGAGAGTGTCTCACCATCAGGGACCCGTTTAAAGAGGGATTGTTCCCATCAGGGGACACTTTTAAAGAGGGAGTTTCAGCCTCAGGGACCCCTTTTAAAGAGGGAGTGTGTCCCGGGACACCTTTTAAAGAGGGTGTATCCCCATCTTGGACCCCTTGTGTCTCCCCATCTTGGACCCCTTTAAAGAAAGAGTCTCACCATCAGACACTCCTTTTAAAGAGTGATCTCTCCATCAGGGATCCCATTTAAATAGAGTCTCACCATCAGGGTCTCCTTTTAAAGAGCGAGTCTCCCCATTAGGAGAACGATAAAGCGCAGATCCGAGGCTGAATGCCCTTGACTGCTGAAGTGTTCCCCGACTGCCGATGTACCATGCTCCGGGGAATCCTTTCCTGCAACGTATGAGGTAGACAACGTTGGCCGAGTCACATGAGTATGTACCATGTACCTGGTGGGTAGTATCCTCACGTGTGATGATGGTATCTGTGTTGATGATCTGGCATGTCTTGCAGAGGTTGTCGTGGCAGGGTTGTGTGGTGTCGTGGATGCTGCTCTCCTGACAGCTGGGTAATTTGCTGCGAACGATGGAACTTTTGAGGTTCCGACGGGCCACAGCGAAAAACCGCATAGACCTCCTCAGAAGGCGAACACGGGACACAACCAACAGAGTAGCCTACGTCGTCCAGTACTTCCCCGGAGCGGAGAAACTACGCCATGTTCTTCGCAGCCTTCAACATGTTATCGATGACGACGAACACCTTGCTAAGGCCATCCCCACGCCTCCACTACTCGCCTTCAAGCGGCCGCCTAACCTCAAAACAACCATCGTTCGCAGCAAATTATCCAGCTGTCCATACGTTGCAGGAAAGGATGCCCCGGAGCATGGTACATCGGCGAGACCATGCAGACACTGAGACAACGTATGAACGGACACCATGCAACTATCGCCAGGCAGGATTGTTACCTTCCAGTCGGTGAACACTTCAGCAGTCAAGGACATTCAGCCTCGGATCTGCGGTTTAGCGTTCTCCAAGGCGGCCTTCGAGACACACGACAACGCAAAATCATCGAGCAGAAACTGATGGCCAAGTTCCGCACCCATGAGGACGGGCTCAATAGGGATCTCGGGTTCATGTCACGCTACAGAACGTGACGCGACATCGTTGTCTGTCTATCCAGTTTAAAAAAAAACACACACAAAAAAACAACCAACAAAAAAAGGTAGGAGCTCAACTGCAGACGGCAGCATTTGACACGTTGGACCCCCTGTGACCCATCTCATTTGTTTGGCTGTGCTCAGATGTGTCTTTGATGAAGTGCCTTCCTGACGGATTGTATCTCTGCAGACAAGTCGCTCTCTGTGTATATATACTGTGTATTAGATTCCCTCAGTGTACCTCTACCTGGCGAAGGGGCAGCAGCTCCGAAAGCTCGTAATTTTAAATACAACTGTTGGACTATAACTTGGTGTTTTGCGACTTCTCATTTTTGTCCACCCCAGTCCAACACCGGCATTTCCACATCAAGATCAAATTGAATGGCGGAGCAGGCCCGAGACACTGAATGACCTACTCCTGGTCTGAATGCACCTGTGTTCCACGGCCCGACCTTCGATAATATCACTGGAAAGATCAAAGTGAAACTACCAGGAATGGATAATAATAGTTAATAATGAACTGAGCAGAAACTCGAAACCCGACCGCAGCCCACAGAATCCTGGGGGATGGAGATTTCCACAGAGATTCTGCTCCACATGTGGCCCAACCTATTTCAGTATTGTGCAGTACCCTATACCTGGATTATCCCTCTTAAAACTGAAAGGGCTCTGCGTTAACATCTCCTGAACCTTTATAGAATGTGGATTTTAGTGAAACCCATGATGTTTCGAGCCCATGTCCATGGTAATATTTTTCCCCCTGAGAATTTAGATTTATTTTATTCCAGGTGTTGGTTCAAAGCCCGACCTCTTCCCGTGCTAAATACATAAATTCTTCGCTCAATTGCCAGCCTTAACTCCCACATTCAAAAGGCTGAGTTTGGAGCGCCGAGTGCGGTGTAAACATTGAAAGATGTTTGAGAATTGGTGGAATTGGTGGACAGGAGAGAACCGTGTGACGTCACAGAGGGGAAACTGAAGCTGCTTCTGTTTTAGGTGTTGCAGCGATGCTGTCAGAGCCCGGCTTTCAGTACATTAACAGAGAGAAATGTGAGCAAAATATTATTCCAATCTTTGGGCGGTTTCATTTCAAAACTCTTGCAATATCAATTTGTATCTAATTAGTGCAGCACAAACAATAAAGTGAAGGTTGTTGACGCGCTGCCCAAATGACGGGAAGTAATGTCAATTATCCTGCTGTTTCCTGATCCCACGGGAAGTGTCCCTCAATTATAAATAATGGTTTTCTCTCAATCTCTCATCTCACAGGTTCAGTTGAGCCCTGTGTCCAGTATCAAGTGTAACCATCACTTCTCAGACAGAATGAGTGTTCCGTTAACCGTCCATCCATTTACCGAGTTACCGCCAGTTATACAGGCAGTAATGATTTACTATCCGATTATAGCAGCCGTTGGAATCCCCGGTAAGTGATTATACTCCATTACTAAAGTTGTGAATCAGAGTTAACTGTGTTCCTGCTCTTATCTCGGTAATGTCCTTTTTTCACTGTTTTTTTTCCCCAAGTCAATTTAAAGTCAGAAATTCAGTTACTGTATTTCCCGCTCTACCTTGTTCGTTGACTGATCACTTGTTAATTTGAAATGTTCTTTAAACCCTCATAAAAACTGCAGATTATTTTCTTCATTTAATGACTTTCAAATTATTCTATTTTAACTGAGAACCCGTGCAGCGTGTGATTCAATGGAATATATTGATTTAATTGTTTCCATGCCCGAACAGCTTTTCTCTCCTCCCCTTCTTTCCGGTAGCTCTCGATAATATCTCACAAGGACTATATTTTACTGAAAATTCACTCTGTTGTAAAATTGTCCAGTTTCTCCCCCGCTGACTCCCGCTGGGGACCGATCCACTGACGGCCGCTCCTGGACATATACCTGGGAATCCGGACAGTCAGGACTGGGATTTGTTCAGTCCCATTAATCATAATCTTGCCGTTGTTCTCGCGCTGTTTCCAGCAACGTGCTGGATATTATTCCTGGTAATCACAATCCATGCCGAGGGTTGTTTTGTGCTCCATATAGGGATACTGAATCTCCCCCTGATCTCCTCCCCTGACCGGTCTCCACTCTGTTCTCAGACTCCTCTTCACCCACCGGGCGGGCATTGTGCTGCCTTCAGCCGGTGGGAGGCAGCTGTGTTCTTTCACATCCCTTTTTGCAGCGCTCCAGGTCAGACCGGGAATTCTGTGCACTGAGAGAGCGATTGAAACAACGCAGCGGCGCTCTGTGAAACTGCTCTGTGTTTGTCCCCATTTGAGTAACCCGTATAGGTTTCCACCATTCATATTTTCCAAATAGCACCTCTTCAATGCCGGGTTATTATCCCTTTATACAAACCGGGCACAACACCTGCTGCACTCTTAGCAACCCTGTCCGCCACTCAAACCGCTGCTCCATACAAATTAATTTTAATTTCCCTTCAGTTTCTGCCTCAACCATTATCCCTGTAACTGAACGACTTCGCCTACCAACTCCAATTATGAAAACACTTCTCCCGCTCTCTGTTCTCTCTGTTCCAATCCCTTCTATTTAATCTTGTGTCTATGGCGCCTCGTTATTGAACCCACATTTACCGGAATCAATCTGCTTCTATCTAACTTCTCCAATCCTTTCATAATGTTAAACACTTCTGTCATATCGCCCTGTAATCTGTGTCTGTGTTACATTCTTCGACCTCACATTTACAGTTTAGTGTGACAGAGCCCAGGGTATGAAACCGGTGTTGTTTACCACTTACGTTACCATTGACTGAATTTCCACTTCAGTTGGGAAGCTGAAATCTCACATTTAGTCTAACGAGTTCCACCAGCCGGTGCTACTAAACCCCTCCCAGGTTTCTGTTTGAAGAAATGAGCACCTCAGGATAGCGAATTGGCCCTGGAGGTGCTTCAGCGCAATTTCACCAGACTGATACAAGGGTTTAAAATATTCAAATATGAGGACATGTTGCATAGCCTTGGCTTGTATTCTCTTGTGTTTGTAAGGTTGAGGGGTGAGCGATAGCGTAGAGGCAGATAAACTGTTTCCTATTGCGGTGTAATCGAGAACGAGGAGGCATAATCTTCAAATTAGAGCTATGCCATTTATGAGTGAAATCAGGAAACACTTTTTCACACAAGGGGTAGTGGAAATCTGGAACTCGTTCTCTCAAAAATCCTGCCAATGCTCGGTCAATTGTAGTTTTCAAGACTGAGATCGGTAGAGTTTTTAAGGTTTTCAAGGGATATGGAACCAAGCGGGGTAATGAAGTTAAGGTACAGATCAGCCATGATGTAATGGAATGTCGGGAAAGGCTTGTGGGGCTGAATGACCTTCTCCTGTGTCCCTGTGGTCCTGTTCGTCAAGCACCCCGAGTCATCATCATTTCTGCAATGGGAGTTCCATTAACCGTAAGCCCATTTTTATTGTGACTGAATCCACTACAGGTACAAATGTTCTCCGATGTTATTCTTGCAGGCCTTAGAGTTTCCAGCCAGTCATTGTAACCGGTTACTGATTGAATACATCCTAGTCTCGCTGTATTACTGCTCTCCTTGCGGGTCTGGCTATTCTCTCTGTCATCCTGAGGTGATTATTTTTCTGATTTGGGTTAGTTTCGGAAATTCCGAGAATATCTCTCCTCCTTTTCCTCCAAACATTAAGGCATGTTTATTGATATTATAATGTTATTTTAATCTCCAAGTGACAATCTTATAATGTTCTGCATTGAATGTCTCAGAGTGATGCGGTTCTAAGTGAGAATCAGCGTAGCTTTCAAACAGTGGGATGTTGTTAGATTGTGAATTTTTTCCAGTTAATCTGTGGCAACGACAGGGACCTCTGGCTGATGTTGTCCTGCTGGCTGACTGTCTCTGGTTAACTTGTCTCCCTCGCCTTTAACTGTAAAAGCCGTGGCTCAGTGGTAGCACTCCCCGTCTGAGTCAGGCGGTTGTGTGTTTGAGTTACTGTCGAAAATTTAGGCTGACTTTCCTATGTGCCGTCTTTCCTTTGGCAATGTTTCGAACAAAGTACCCCTCAGCCAACATCAGTAAAACAGATGATCTGTTTGTGGGACCATGCTGTGTGTATATTTACATGTATTTACATTACAAGGCGAGTTGAGAGGTTGTAGTAACTATCTGCTGACAGACAGTGAAGGCCCATATAAACACTACTAGAGTGTAACTTACAAGTGTTATATTACACTGTATTTCTGGGAAATACTGTTGTGTTGTGAAGGAAATCCTGAAACCAGAGTGCTGATGTATTTATTCAGAGCTGCATTCGTGCACCAATTGAAGTTATGGTCTGTGCCCGCAAATTTCCACGAATATAATTTTGCAGCCAGATAAAAAATAGTGCATTGATGAGTAATGAATATGGTGAAATGATTTCAGCTATTTTTATAAGGCTGTATATTTTAGATAAATTCATTAATGAAAGATTTTACTAATTCCAAAGTGTTGGGAAAATTCGCAAATATTATCCCCTCACATCCTCGCAGGTCAAAATCCTGGAACTCCCGAACTAACAGCTCTGTGGGAGTACTTTCACCACACGGACTGCAGCGGTTCATAAAGAAGGCTCACACCCACCTTGTCAAAAGCACAGGGCGTTACATCTCATCTCTGATTCAGGGTTACTTCATCCTTCTGTCTCAGTACTGTTCCACTATTCATCTGTATCCATGGTAATCCCTCTCATCACCGAATAAACACACACACACTTAACTATATTAAAATTATAAACGCCTAAAATCATGTGATATAATTTCCATCTAAGACTCTAATGTCTAAACCAAGTTCCACAGGAATACAGTTAATTATTTCTACACCACCTGCATCATCTTTCTCAGGTTCTCTATTCAGCACAGAGATGTCTCTGGTATACGTTGTACTCCATCTCGCAGTCTCTGTCTGGCTCTCTTTCTAAACAAATTAACTCATGACGCTCTTTACACACTATCCTACACACCAAAGGGATTCGAGTCCAACTCTTCTGAATATGTCTTACATTGTTGATTGATTGTTCTGGAAGCTCAGTTACATATAATGTCGAATATCCCCTGGGAGGTACTTATCGACAGGTTACCACACCAGCGGGGCAGATGCTCCATATTGCTGATGTGTCGGATTAATATTACAGATGTATTCGGCCAATTCAGAGGTAGGACCTTCCCAATCAGCCTTTCTGAAGCTGATTCTCGGCAGATAATTTTTGTTCTGGGTTGGGCTGCAGCCTCTATAGTCACTTGCTGCGGTTTCGAGATCGCCGCCATTACCTCCCTCTGAAGTTTCCTGCATTATTAGAGGTGACACAAGCGAGGTCGGGATTGTGCCCTTGTTCCATTGTGCACTTTAGAATGTTCTTTTATTCCTGGGGTCACAGAACAAGGTAAGTTTGTTTGTTGCTGCTCACATATGACGTTCTCCCCCTTGTGGTCATTGTTGGGGTTTGCCCAGGTGATGTTGCACTGTTCAAGGCGCCAATGAAAAGACCTGGGATGTCCCGCGAGGAGAAATCGGTTGATCAGCTGAACTGTTCATCTGGCGGTTTGTAAAAATAAACTGCTGCTACTTGTTTGAGTTCAAACATAACTATTCCCCTGTTAACATGGTGTATGACAACTGTTTTTTTAAATGGTCGTTAGTCATAGCCTCCAGTCTGAGAATACAACATGAGAACTCCGAGCCAGTTCCGACCCCCGCCTGATATCTGCTCCCCTCTCATGGCCATGGATCCAAACCCCGCCGGTTGATCTCACCCTCAGTGGTCCCCCTTCAGTATTTATTGGATTCGGCCAGGCTTCATTCTTACTGCTCCTCACCCATCATTTATCTCTCAATTTATAATTGAACATTCATTACTTATTTTCAATTAATTTGGTATGTTTGCTTTTCATTCGATGTTCCGTCACCGAAATGCTACATGTTACAATTATTTATAACTCATTATCTCGCTGTCCATTTACTCGTACAATTAAAGGACCGTTAATTTACTCGGAGCTCCGCCGGGTTTCCACCGCACTTGCGAAGATGTTGCGGCGGCTGGACGGAAGCAGCTCCGAGGAAATTCCCACAGAATCTATTTTGTTCATTCTTTACTATTTTTTGAAGGCGTTTATTTTCACTTCTTTACTCCACACTCACAGACACTTAACATTGCAATTTTGTGAAAATCATTTACAACTACACAATTCTAGCAGCGGTAAAGAGTTTAGTTCCCACCCCCAGATTCTGCAGTAAAGTACATTTCACACCAAATACTGTGAAACTGGCTCTTGTGCTGTAACCTAAAAGTTGATTCCTTGTTTCTGTTTGTTTGCCATTTACAGCTAACGTGATGACGATTGTGATCCTGTCCCGGGGAAAGTGCGGTCTTACTAGATGTATCACCCGCTACCTGGTGGCCATGGCGGCGGCGGATCTACTGGTCATTATCACTGATGTGATACTGTTTCGCATTAATGATTATTATTTCCCAACTAACTTCCTGTTCATCACACCTGTGTGTTCTTTCCACACTGCCCTGATTCATGCAGCCACAGATATTTCTGTCTGGTTAACAGTCGTTTTCACTTTTGATCGTTTTGTTACCATTTGTTGCCAGAAGCTGAGGACTAAATATTGCACCGAGAAAACTGCTGCCGTAGTTATAGGAACCGTGTGTCTGCTGTTCTGTTTGAAAAACATTCCCTGGTACTTTGCATTTGAACCCTCCATTACTTTCGACAACGTACCCTGGGGCTGTCCTACAAAAGTAGAGTATTACACTGTAACTCCGTGGGTAGCATTTCGTTGGATCCACCACTGTTTCACCCCACTGCTCCCAATATTCCTGATATTGCTGCTCAATGCTCTGACTGTAGGACACATTTTGGCGGCGAGTAGAATCCGCAGGAGTCTGAGGGGTAGCAAGAATGATACGAATCACAATGATCAGGAGATGGAGAACCGAAGGAAATCCATGATCTTACTCTTCGCCATATCCGGAAACTTCATACTGCTCTGGATGACGTATGTGATAGTTTTCTTATTAGTGCAAATTATAAACCGTTATTATTCAACAGGTTTCAATGACCCGATGTTTATCGCAGATCAAACCAGTTACATGCTCCTGCTATTGAGCTGCTGCACAAACACGTGTATTTATGCAGTGACCCAGACTAAATTCAGAGAGGAGCTGAAGATTGGGATGAAATACCCACTGAGAATGATATTTAAATTAGTTAAGCAAAGCTCAGTGTGGAGGGATTCCCAGCATTAGATCTACATTGCATCTCATATTCCTTCCTGTGTTCTTTCATCTGTTACCGGAACCCCATCAGGCTCCATCTCTGCCTCAGGCTTCTCCAAACTAAACGCTGGCCAATATCTGACAAGGCCCGCGTTTTCTTATGTCAGAGTCAGTGAGCAAGGTAGAAGAGCTATCATTAAGTGGATGGTAGGTTATAATAGCGGCAGGGTTTAATTGGATTAAATTATATTCCTGTACACAAAGAAATACAAGTTCGATGTAATAATGAGATATTGATTGCTGGAAGAAAGTCAGAACACATGGGAAACAACAGGGGAGAGTGAAAGGAGAATAAGCCTGTCTGTAAATAATATGTAAATAATATAAGGAAGTAAATGATAACTGTGCTGGATGACTGGAGAATAATAAACAGATCATTAAACAATCAGCATGTGTTATCTTTGAAGTTTTACTTTCTCTAGTTCACGAATACCTTCTCCGTCACCTTCGGCACTGCGGATGTTATTGTAACTTATGCGATGTTGTTTCCTGTACAGAGTCCCCTGGACTGCTGTCAAGGAATTGTGGTTTTTAAAGTAGTAATCAACCGTCCCGGTGTCTGTGAACAGCATTGTTTCCAGTAGTGAATCTCCTGAGACGGTGTCTATGAACAGTGGTGTTTCCAGTAGTGAATCGCCTGACACGGTGTCCATGAACAGTGTTTTTTCCAGTAGTGAGTCCCCTATCCCGGTGTCTATGAAAAGTGGTGATTCCAGTAGCGACTCCCCTTTCCCTGTGTCTATGGACAGTGGAGTTCCAGTCGTGAGTCCCCTGTCCCGGTGTCTATGAACAGTGCTGTTTCCAGTAGTGTGTCCCCTGTCCCGGTGTCTATAGTGGTATTTCCAGTAGTGAGTCCCCTGTCCCGGTGTCTATGAAGCGTGGTGTTTCCAGTATTGGGGAAACTATCCCGGTGGCTATGAACAGTGGTGTTTCCAGCAGTGAGTCCCCTGTCCTGGTGTCTATGAACAGTGTTGTATCTGGTAGTGAGTGCCCTGTCCCGGTGTCTATGAACAGTGGTGTTTCCAGTAGTGAGTCCCCTGTCCCGGTGTCTCTGAACACTGGTGTTGCCAGTAGTGAGTCCCCTATCCCGGTGTCTATCATCAGTGGTGTTTCCAGTAGTGAGTCCCCTGTCCCGGTGTCTATGAAGAGTGGTGTTTCCAGTATTGGGGAAACTATCCCAGTGGCTATGAACAGTGGTGTTTCCAGTAGTGAGTCCCCTGTCCCGTTGTCTATGAACAGTTGTGTTTCCAGTAGTGAGTCCCCTGTCCCGGTGTCTATATAGAGTGGTATTTCCAATAGTGGGTAAACTGTCCCGGTGGCTATGGACAGTGTTGTTTCCAGTAGTGAGTCCCCTGTCTCGGTGTCTATGAACAGTGGTGTTTCCAGTAGTGGGTAAACTGTCCTGGTGTCTATGAACAGTGGTGTTTCTGGTAGTGTGTCCCCTGTCCCGGTGTTTATGAACAGTGGTGTTTCTGGTAGTGTGTCCCCAGTCCCGTTGTCTATGAACAGTAGTGTTTCCAGTAGTGAGTCCCCTGAACCGGTGTCTATGAACAGTAGTGTTTCCAGTAGTGAGTCCCCTGTCCCGGTGTCTATGAACAGTGGTGTTTACAGTAGTGAGTCCCCTTTGCCGGTGTGTATGAACATTTGTGCGCATGGAATTGCAAGTAATATATTAGCTTGGATTGAGAATTGGTTAACAGACAGAAAACAAAGAGTAGGGATAAACGGGTCTTTTTCAGAATGGCAGGCTGTGACTAGTTGGGTACCGCAAGGATCAGTGCATGGGCCCCAGCTATTCACAATCTATATCAATGATTTGGATGAGGGGACTAAATGTAACATTAAAAAAATTGCTGATTACACAAGGAAATATATATTTGCCACCGATGGAGTGCAACAAAACTTCACAAGATTGATTCCTGGGTTGGCGGGACTGTCGTATGAGAAGAGATTGAGTAAACTAAGCCTGTTTTCTCTTGAATTCAGAACAATGAGAGGGGATCATTGAAACATACAAAATTTATTACAGTGCCTGATAGGGTGGATGCTAGTAGAATGTTTCCCTTGCCTGGCGAATCTAGAACCAGGTTCCACAGCCTCAGGATAAACGGTAGACCATTCAGCACTGAGATGCGAAGACATTATTTCACACAGAGAGTGGTCAATCTTTGGAATTCTCTACCCCAGAGGGCTGCGGAGGCTCAGTCATTGGATTTATTCAAAACAGAAAACGATAGATTTCTTACTAGTAAGGGCATCAAGTGATATGGCGATAGGGCTGGTGAATGTAATTGAGGCAGAAGATCAGACATGATCTCATTAAATGGCGGGGCAGGCTCGAAGGGCCGAATGGCCTACTCCTGCTCCTTTTTCTTATCTTCTTATGTAATCGTGGGCGATTTTAATCTTCATAAAAATTGGACAAATCAAACTGTCAAATGCAGCCCTGAGGACGTGTTCATAGAGTGTATTCGGGACAGTTTATTGGAGCAATACGTTGTGGAACGGACCCTTGAACAGGCTATTTTAGATCTGGTAATTTGTAATGAAACAGGATTAATTAATGATCTCATAGTAAAGGATCCTCTAGGGAAGAGTAATCATAACATGTAGAGTTCCACATTTAGTTTGAAGATGAGAAACTTGGGTCTGAAACGGAGTATTAAACTGAAATAAAGGCAATTACAAATGTATGAGGTGACAGTTAGATGAAGTGAACTGGGAAAATAGTTTAGAAGGTGAGACGGTAGAAAAGCAGTGGCAGACATTTAAAGAGATATTTCATGACTCTCTGCAAAGATATATTTCAGTGAGATAGAAAGACCTGAAGAGAAGAATGAACCAACCATGGCTAACAAAGGAAGTTAATGATGGTATCCAATTGACAGAAAAGGCATACAATGTTGCAAAAATTAGTGGTACACCAGAAGATTCGGAACCTTTTTGAAACCAGCAAAGGATGCCTTAAAAATAATGGCCCAAAAATTAGTTTTGCTACGCGAGAGTACGCACTGTGTACTCTCGCGCATCCTGTCGCCAATTGCCGGTTTTCTGCATGCACTGCGCATGCGCTGAAAACCGGCACTTGGTGATTTCAAAAGGGGGCGGTTCCTAGGTGAACCGCGTGTGCGCTACAGGCTGCACGCACGCAGTGCACTTAGTGCTTTGAACGCGCAGGTAAGAATGGAAGATTTTGCACATAAAGAAAGGAGGCGTAAGACCCTCTTTTAACAAGGTAAGTAGTTAATTAAGTATTATTTTGAATTTTTTTCAACAGGTATATCTTTTTTAGAGACTTTAAAGAAAGGTAAGTTTATTTTTATAACTTTTTAAAAGATTTTAAATTTTTTCAAAAATTTAATTTTTTGTTTAAAATGTTTAATTTTTTTAACTATACTTATTTTATTAATGTGATGGTTTTTTTAAATTTAATTGAGGTTTAGCTGTTCTTTTGGGGGGGTATAGATTCATAGCTTTCACAGCACTTGTTGTGAAAGCTATGAATGAAAGATGGTGTGCTGCCATTGGCTCTAACCGATCACGTGATCCCACAGCTGTCCAGAACATCAAGTTCGTGCGAGCTGGGAATGAAAAAGCCAGCGCGCAGTGAGAGATCGCGGGGAAGCCTTACCCTCGCACGAAGGCTCCCTCACTAATTTATGGGCCAATAAAGAGGGAGAAAATAGCTGATGAGATTAAACTAGCACGAAGTATACAAACTGACTGTAAGAGCATCTACAAGTATGTAAAAAGGAAGAGAAAAGCTAAAATAAACGTCGGTCGCTTAGAGGACGAGAATGGGGAAATAATAATGGGAAACAAGGAAATGTATGAGGCATTGAACAAATATTTTGTATCTGTCTTCACAGTACAGGACACTAAAACCATTCCAGTAATAGTAGAAAATCAAGGGGCAAAAGGGAGGGAGAAACTTAAAACAATCACTATCACTAGAGAAAAAGTGCACGTCAAACTTATGGATTTATAGGCTGACAAGTGCCCTGGACCTGATGGACTCCATCCTAGGGTCTTAAAAGAAGTGGCTACAGAGATAGTGGATGCATTGATTGTAATCTGCCAAAATTCCCTTGAATCTGGAAAAGATCCTGAGGATTGGCAAACCGTAAATGTAACACACTTATTCAAAAGAGGAGAGAGACAGAATGCAGGAAACTATAGGCCAGTTAGACTAACATCTGTCAATGTCGAAATGCTCGAATCCATTATTAAGGAAGTAGAAACAGGGCATTTCGAAAACCATAATACAATCAAACAGAGTCAACTTTGTTTAATGAAAGTGAAATCGTGTTTGACAAATTTATTAGAGTTCTTTGAGGAGGTAACGAGCAGGGTGGATAAAGGGGAACCAGTAGATGTTGTGTATTTGGATTTCAAAAATGCATTCTACAAGGTGCCACGTAAAAGGTTACTGCACAAGATAAGAGCTCAAAGTGTTGGGGGTAATATATTAGATTGATAGAGGATTGGCTAACCAACAGAAAACAGAGAGCCTGGATAAATGGGTCATTTTCAGAATGGTAAACTGTAACTAGTGGGGTGTCAGAGGGATCAGTGCTGGGGCCTCAACTATTTTCAATCTATATTAATGACTTGGATGAAGAAAGCGAGTGCATTGTAGCCAAATTTGCTGACGATACAAAGATAGGTGGGAAAGCAAGTTGTGAGGAGGGAATAATGAGTCTGCAAAGGGATATTGATAGGTTAAGTGAGTAGGCAAGAATTTGGCAGATGGAGTATAATGTGGGAACATGTGAAGTTGTACACTTTGGTAGCAAGAATAGAAAATAAAACTATAATTTAAATGGAGAAAGACTACAGAATGCGGTGGTACAGATGGATTTGGGTGTCCTCGTACATGAAACATAAAAAGTTAACATGCAGGTGCAGCAAGTAATTAGGAAGGCAAATGGAATGTTGGCCTTTATTTCAAGGGGGGATGGATTATAAAAGTAGGGAAGTGTTGCTACAACTGTATAAGGCGCTGGTGAGACCACACCTAGAGCACTGTGTACAGTTTTGGTCCCCTTATTTAAGGAGGGATATACTTTCATTGGACGCAGTTCAGAGAAGTTTCACTAGGTTGATTTCTGGAATGGAAGGGTTGTCTAATGAGGAAAGGTTGAGCAGGTTGGGCCGATACTCATTGGAGTTTAGAAGAATGAGAGGTGATCTTATTGAAACATATAAGATTCTGAGGAGGTTGGGCAGGGTAGATGCTGAGAGGATGTTTCCCCTCGTCAGGGAACCTAGAACGAGGGGGCATAGTCTCAGAATAAGGGATCGCTCATTTAAGACGGAGATGAGGAGGAATTTCTTCTCTTAGAGGGTCGTGAAAATATAGAATTCTTTACCCCAGAGAGCTGTGGAAGCTGAGTCATTGAATATATTCAAGGCTTAGATAGACAGATTTTTGAGCAACAGAGGAGTCAAGGGTTATGGGCAGCGGGCAGGAAAGTGGAGTTGAGGCCAAAATCGGATCAGCCATGATCTCATTAAATGGCGGAGCAGGCTCGAGGGGCCGAATGGCTTGCTCCTGCTCCTATTTCTAATGTTCTTATGTTCTTACCCTAGAGGGCTATGGAGGCTCAGTCCTTGAGCATATTCAAGACATAGATCAATAGATTTTTGAATATTAAGGGATTCAAGGTATATGGGGATAGTACAGGAAGGTGGAATTGAGGTAGATGATCAGCCATGATCTTATCGGATGGCGGAGCAGACTGGAAGAGCCAAATGGCCTACTCCTGCTCGTATTTTTTATGTTCTTATGAGGGGAACGGCTCTTTGTCGGCGGCTCGTTGGACTGGGGTATTATTCTCGCTTTGGGATTTAAAAGTTAAAATGCGAGTGATCTAGAATTCAAAACCCCGACAAGCCCCATTTATTACAAGTGATTATTCTTCTAGCTTATCGACACTTTAGAAAATAACATTCCTTTAAATAGAAAAAAGAAGATTTCGCGCCGTTTTCCTGTCTCAGGTCAGAGCTCGTTAATTCTGGGGCTTGACAGGGAGATTTTGCTCCAAAACCACAACTGGTTGATGAATGTCCTTCAGGAAGGGAAACTGCCGCTCCGACACTTCCTGTTACACACGTGACTCCAGTCACAACCCACTTTCCCTCGGAGCTGGATTGGCGAATCGCTCTCCATAAGAAAACTGACCACCTGCTCAGGGCAACTCTGGGAAAACAACTTAAAAAGATGTTCAAACTAAAGTCAGTCTGCTGGGCGCGCAGACAGGTTTCAGATATGCGCAGAAACATCCCGCTCGATTTCATGTCCAACGCCTTAAATACTCGGTGATCGCAGCTGCGAAGTTTGGAATAAATTGTCAGTCGGGAGCGGGACAAATCGAAAGGAAGCAAAAAAATAAAATCCGGTCAGCAGATTTGAGAATCTGTCGATCCGCTTTGGGAAATTGAATCAGAGCAGAATGAAGGGAGAACTGTCCGACTGCCCAGAAGCGATCAAAGCACAGCTCGGTCTGCGCGTTCCCCTGGTTTACGACGCTTGAAAATTCCTCACCCAGAAATTATTCAACCTAATGAAAAAATTATAGCAGCCGATAATTTATTCTACCGATTGAAGGAATGGCGAACGTGGTTACCGAGTGACGGTGAAAAGCTTATTAACTTTCCTTCCATTCAACCAAATGTTTGATGAACTTTGATCTTTTCTCATTTTATAGACTGTATTTGAAGGGTTCCGCTAAAAATGTTCAGTGCATCTGACAGAGGTGTGTGGGTGAGCAGCTGGTGAGTGTAACAGGCTCAGGGCTGGATGCAGGAATCTCTCTGACAGTCTCTCCCTCTCTCTCTTATGGGGTGAGTTGATTGACAGCTGGAAGCTGTTGGTAGTTTGATTAATGCATGAAGTTCCCTCCAAACAGTGTTATGAATGACAGTTCAAACTACTTGTTTATCCAGGACAGAAACATGAGCAAAAGTTAATCAGTCCCGGATCATTCTGTGTCTGTTTAAAAGGGAGCCGATTTGAGATACGGTAGCCGAGTGGTTCAGATGTTGGATTTGAAAGTCACGCGGTTTGTTTAGCTGAGGCTCGAACTCTGCTCGTGGCGGATCTGTTCAGAAGTTCGAAATCTGCGTTTTGTTCTTTAATCCTCTCTGTTCTCAGAGCGCTGACCCTGAAATTGCTCAGCATTCTCTCCACTGCTTCTTCTCAAACTCACAGCATCCGCGTAACCTCGTGCAGAAGGTTGCGCATGCAATCTTATCCAAAGATTGCAGGTTCAAGTCCGTCCCTGGCCAATTCACAGACTGGGCGATAGCAGTTCCTAAATTTTCCCGAATCTGTGCAACACACGGAGATTCCACCCCCTGTGTCCTCAGTCTCTCCGTCATCCCTGCACCCAGTGGCATGAGCTGCCCTTCCGATGAAGTTTGCTGAAAGAAGCTGAATCTACATTTCCAACATTGTCGAATTCCCATTCCCTCAAAGAACGAAGCCAAACAGAAGGTGGGAATTACATAGAATGACGCTGACTTTTGCAAAACAAAAACGGACCATTGGGCCCGACTGGTCTGTGTCGCTGATTCTGCTCCACACCAGCCGCCTCCCGAGCTGCTTCATCTGCTCCGATCAGCAGAACCTTCTGTTCCTGTATCCCTCATGTGTGTATCCAGCTTCCCCTGAAATGCATCTATTCCTCTCACAGCGCTCCACGTGGCCGCCAGTTCCATATTCTAACCACTCTCTGAGTAAAGAAGTTTATCCTGAATTGCCTATTGGATTTATCACTGAATATCGTGTATTGATGACCCCTAGTTTTGGACAGCCCACAAGTAGAAGCATCTGATATATGTCAACCCTTCCAAAACCGGAGCTCCAACTGCCGACCATTTCCCCACTACACTGCCTTTAATCAGAAAAGCTAAGCCCCTACTGGGGAGTGCTGATCCTTTCCTGACAACACATGGGAAAGTTTACCTGTGCTGTGCGCCGGTTGCTGCGGGGCTTGATTTGGTTAAACTGCAGTTCTGTCCCTACAGCCTCGAGTCTTCCCGAACTGAACCACATATCTTTAGACTTATTTGAAGGGTTTATATCCCTACTGGGAGCGGAAGAGAGACAGAAGCAGAGAGAGAGAGACAGAGAAAGAGAGAGAGAGACAAACAGCAAGGCAGAGAGAGAGAGAGAGAGAGAGTGAGAGTGAGAGAAATCGATAGGCAGAAAGTTTGAGAGAGAGAGACAGAGAGAGCGACAAGAAGAGCGACAGAGAGATTGAGAGATAAATCTGCATTTGAGGAACAATGACTATCCCTGTATAGAGTAATGTGAAACACTAGGCCTCATCGGCTCTGTGGCGCAATGGATAGCGCGTTGGAATTTTAATTTATTGGCCCAGAAATTGATCTCGCTCTGTTCCCGCGGGGGTAAGGAGCAGGCGCGATCTCTCACTCCGCGTTGGCTTTTTCAGATCCAGCTCGCACGAACTTGATGTTCCAGACATCAGCTGGGCAGTGCTTGCGTATCCCACCGGCGTAGTGAATTAGTGCGAGCTGTGGGATCACGTGACTCAGTTAGAGCCAATGGCAGTACACCATCTTCCATTCATAAGTTTCACATACGTGCTGTGAAAGCTATGAATCTTACACCCCCCCAAAATAACAGCTAAACCTCAATTATTTTTTTTTTTAAATCACATTAATAAAATAAGTATAGTTAAATAAATTAACCATTTTAAATAAAAAATTAAATTTTTGAAAACATTTTAAATCTTTTAAAAAGTTATAAAAATAAACTTACCTGTCTTTAAAGTCTCTAAAAAAGATATACCTGTTAAAAAAAATTCAAAAAAATACTTAATTCACTACTTACCTTGTTAAAAGTGGGTCTTACTCCTCCTTTTTCCATTTCTAAAATCTTCCGTACTTACCTGCGCGTCCAAAGCACTAAGTGCACAGCGTGCGCGCAGCCTATAGCGCGCACGCGATGCACCGAGGAACCGCCCCCTTTTCCAAAGACCAAGTGCCGTTTTTCAGCGCATGCGCAGGGCATGCAGAAAACCGGCAATTGGAGAGAGAATACGCGAGAGTACGCAGTGCGTACTCTCGCGCAGCGGGATGAATTTTTGGCACAATGTCTGGTGAAAGCCATTCAAAGGTCGTGGATTCAAGTCCCACCAGAGTTGATATTTAGCCGGATTCCGGTGGTGAAATGTTGCAGCAAAGTCACAAATGGTTGATTGATGCCCTTCAGAGAATGGGGATCGTCTGAATTGTGTCTGAAGATCAGGCCAGCTTCAATCTGCGCACCTATTTAAATGTTTTCTTCATTCCATTATGCTTTTCTGAATTACTTTCCCTGCCGCCTCTGTCAGTATTTCTTCCTCTACCATTTTCTGCTAGTGTTGCAGTTTAGATCAGCCTCGGCCGTTCAAGGAAGACAGCGAAGTCTATCAGGGGAAAAACAAAGAGGCAAGAAAGAGAGAGGGAGAGATGGAGAGATACATGCAAAGACAATGAAGGGATTATGGGTCAAGTTCTGTGACTGTGCGGAGTTTAAGGTGGAGCTTGGGAGAGATTCCTCCCGTCTCCTGAAATCCATTAACTATTCCAAGATTTGAGCACAAAAATCTAGGCTGACAGGTCAGTGCAATACTGAGGGAGTGCAGCAGTATCGGAAATGCCGTCTTATGAATGAGACAATAAAGCGAGACCCTGTCTGGCCTCTCAGGTGGACAGGAAAGATTATTTCTATGAAGAGCAGGGTAGTTATCCCCGGTGTCCTGGCTAAGATACATCCCTCAATCAACATCACTAAAACAGAATATCTGTTCATATCTGTTTGTGGGAGCTTGCTGTGCGCAAATTGGCTGCCGCGTTTCCTATATTACAACAGTGACTAGACTTCAAAAAATGCTTCATTGGCTGTAAAGCTTTTTGGGACATCCTATATAAATGCAAGACCGTTTTCTTTTTATCTTCTATACCCAGAACCAATAAACTTAGAAGTGAAGCAGTGAGACGGTATTTGTAGAAAGGGTTGTGAGACTGTGGAATGCACTGGCCCAGAGCAGCAGATTTAAAACAAGGTTTAAAAAGCGGCAGCGTGTGGAAGGAAGGGGAGAGAGAGGCAAGAGAGCCACAGGTAAGATCACTTTGGAAACGACTGGCCCTGAAATCGCTTTAAATCCCACTACTATATTTAAACACATATATTGTCATACTGATATATTGAACCATTTGAGCAATACAGGAGATTTAACGCTGCCTCTGGTTCGATATATTGAACCCAACCGCTGAGCTTAGGCTCTACTCTGAATGTTTATCTCCAACCTAGAATCAGTTTATAATCTGGAGACAAGTTTTCAGCAGCCGCTGAACAGGGAGCAGAGGCTGAGGCTGATTCTTCCCACGGCATTTCCCCTGCAAGCGCAGAAGATGCAACACCTGCCCTTTGACCTCCTCCATTCCCACCCTCCAGGGCCCCAAACACTCGCTCCAGATGAAACAGCGAGGTCCTTGTACTTCTTTCTATGCAGTAAACTGTATTCGCTGCTCACACCGCGGGTCTCTTCTACATTCGGGGGACCTATCGCAGATTGTATGATCGCTTTGTGGAACACATTCATCCAGACCACAAACGTGACTCTGAGCTTCTGTCCTCGGCCTCCTAGACTTTTCTAATAAAGCTCAACGCAAGCTCGAGGAAAAGCACCTCATCTTCCCATTAGACGCTTTACAGCCTTCCGGACTCAATCTGAGTTCATCAATTTCAGTTCAGATCCACTGTTCCCATTTTGTGGACAACAGGTGTTGGTAATGATTCTGCTATTGGCAGTTACACCTCCACTGGATCCATCTTTTGTTTCTTTACTTCTCCCAATACCACCCTTTTGCCTCACTCCATCATGTCTTTTGCCATTTAATATCTCCTGCCTTCCACCCTATCACAGACCTTCCCCCTTGTTCTTTCCTCCGCTCCCCCTTTGCCTGTCATTGTACTTGCTGATAACCTATTACATTTCTAACTGTTTCCAGTTCTGATGAAAGCTCATCAATCTGCAACGATAACTATTTCTCTCTCCACAGATGCTGCATGACCTGCTGAGTGTTTCCAGCATTTTCTATTTCTATTGCAATTTTCCTGCTGTTTACATTCATTATCCTGCAGACTATTCGTACTGTTCCTAACATCTTATATTGCAGATAAATATGAGATGCGTAACATTATTGCAATGATCGATGCGATTTTTTAGACCTGCGGTTCCACGACAAATTGAATATCACGAAACCAGCGCAATAATCATTGCGGAGGTAAAACACACGGTGTAGGGTCAGTGATTTGAGAATTTGCGGTCACGCAGATCTAAATGTATCGACTGGGTTTTTGCACCAATGACTATTGGTACGAATGGAACACGTGACCCCGTATCTGGTGGGTCTGTCCTGCCGGTGAGACAGGACATAACCAGGGATGGTGATGGAGGAGTCTGGGACTTTGGCTGAAAGGTATGATTTTTTGAGTACGACTCTTTGAGTATGACTATGTCAGGCTGTTGCTTGACTACTCTGTGGAACAGCTCTCCCACTTTGGGCACAAGTAAATGAGGAGCACTTTGCAGAGTTGTTTGGGCTAGGTTTTTGATAACACCTGGCGCACTGAGAGCAGTTCTGGGCATCACAACTTAGTAAGCATATATTGGCCTTGGAGGGAGTGCAGCATAGGTTTACCAGAATGATACCCGGACTCCAAGGGTTAAATTACGAGGAGAGATTACACAAATCACGGTTGTATTCCCGATTATTTAAAAAGTTAAGGCATGATTTGTGGGAAGTTTGCAAGATATTATGGGGAACAGATAGGGTAGATAGAGAAATACTATTTTCGCTGGTTGGGATTCTAGGAAAAGGGGGCATTAGAGCCAGAACTTTCAGGAGTGAAATTCGGAAACACTTCTACATACAAAGGGTGGTAGAATTTTGGATCTCTCTTCCACAAACGGCAATTCCTGCTAAATCAATTGCTAATTTTAAAGATGAGATTGATAAATATTTGTTCACCAAAGGTATTAAGGGATATGGGCCAATGACGGGTATCTAGAGTTAGGTCAAAGATCAGCCATGATCTCACTAAATGGCGGAAGAGGCTGGAGGGGATAAATGGCCCACTCCTGTTCCTAAATTTATAAAGTTCTGCTTGGGCCACATCTGGAGCACTGCGTCCAGTTCCGGGTACCGTACCTCCGGAAGGATATATTGACCTTGGAGCGGGTGCAACGCAGATTCACCAGAATGATACCGGAGCTGAAAGATTTAGATTATCAGGAACAGCTGCAGACACTAGGCCTGTATTCCGTTGTGTGCAGAAGATAAAGATGTGATATAATTGAGATATTTAAGTCACTTTCGGTTCCGCTTTATAACACACTGACCTGTTAACTGTTTCCAGATATTGTCGCTCATTTTCACCGTCGGATCTTTCGAACTCCGTTGACAACAGCGGCTTAAACCGAGCAAGGTTTCGGCCCTGGCGGCGAATGCTGCTCCTGACGGATTTCTCTGTCTCCACGCGCTGGCGGGAATTGGAAAGCTCTTGTGTCACGCTTTGCAAAACTGGAAGTCATAAACATAAGAGAGTCACTGATAAATTCAATACGGAGTTCAGGAGATAGTTATATCCTCAAAGTTCGCGCTACCATAAGGAATATCATAGATGCATTTCAGGGGGGGTTAGATAAGTACATGAGGGAGACAGCAATTGAAGGATATGCTGGAAGTTAGATGATGTGGGCTGGGTGTTGGCTCGTGTGCAGCATAAACGACGGTAGGGATCAGTTGTGCCGAAAGGCCTTTTCCTGGGCTGTACAGTCGATGTAAATTGTCTGAAAGGTTCACAGATCCGCACCTGCTTTAGCCTCCAAACTTCAATGTAATTATTTTCGCAAAGCCTCTTAATAGCCTTGCGTCCTTGTCTCTAGCCACCTCAGGGGGAAGATCAAACTCCCCGCAGAAACTTCCGACATTTGACAATTCTGCCGGAGCGGTTATCGCCGGAGCAGCGATTCATTCATTTTATGGTTTTGAAACCGGACAGAGACACAAATCTGTTTCCTTCTTCGAGCCTGTGATTCGCACTTCTGCGGTTATGAGAGAGAGAGGGAGATAGGGTGGGAAGGATGGAAAGGGAGAGACAGAGAGAGACAGAGAGACTGAGCGAGAGGGACAAAGAGAGAGACAGAGACAGAAAGGGAGAGGGACACAGAGAGAGATAGGCATCCTTGTCAACCTATTGAATTGTTAGCCCGAGCAGTTTGTAAAGATGAACAACAGAAGGAATTACATTTTATCGCCGGGTCGACTTCAGAACGTCGCAAAGCGCTTTACCGCCAATTGTGTTAGAACTTGGTGCTCCCGCCTCGACTTGGGAAACTACACCAAATTCCACAGATTATTTTTCTCCCTATTTCTCTCTCTTTCTCTCCCTCCCTCTCTCCTTCTCTCTGCTTGTTTATCCCTCTCCCTCTCTCTCTCTCTCTCTCACTCTGTATATTTCAATCTCTCTGTCTGGCTCTCTGTCTCGTGTCCCTCCTTCTTTATAACTGAAACGCGACACGCAATCGCTGCCTTTCCCGGGGTGAGTTACTGTGGGGAATCACTAAGACCACAGGCTCCCTGTAAGGTCTCCTCCTTAGATGGGAAGCCCGGAGAGAGAGGCAGACGCGCGCAATGTGGAAATGGCAAATAATGGCATCATATCTTCATTCGTAGTTATTTCTAACATTTTATGATGTTCTATTTGAGTTGCTGTGCTCTCGGATGACTCGCCATCTCTGCGCCTGTTTCTTCCTTTCTCTCTCTCTCTCGCACACACACACACTCTGTTCCTCTTATTCTGACTCTCTCTCTCTCTCTCTCTTTCACACACACACACTCTCTGTTCCTCTTTCTCTGTCTCTCTCTCTCTGTCCTTTTTCTGCCGCATATTCTGTTTCTCTCCCCGCCTTCTCTCTCTCTCTCTCTCTCTCTCTCTATCACTATCTTTCTCTCCGACACAGATTCTCTCCCTGTCTGTGTGTCTGTTTCTCTGTCTCTGTTTCTCTATCTATCTAACTCTGCGTGTGTGCGCAGCTGTGTTTGGATTTGACTGTATGGATCTCTGTACACACGAACAGGATTAGACCATTCTGCCCCTCGAACATGTTCCGCCTCTCAATTAGGTCATTGCTGATCTGTATCTTAACTCCATTGTTGCTGGAACCTTTAATAACCTTGCCTAACAACAATCTATCGATCTCAGTTTAGAAATGTATCTGCTTTCGCTTCTCATTCTCTCTATTTGAATTGTTCCGCAGGTCAGGAAGTTTGTGCAGAGAGAGATTTTAGATGCTCAGACTGGAAGGAAGTTTAGAGTGGTGTACCCAAGGGCTCCATAGTAGGACTGCTGCTCTTTTTGATGAAGATTAATGAGCTGAACTTGGGTACAGAGGACATAATTTCAAAGTTTGCAGATAATACGAAAGACGGTAATGTAGTAAAGAGTGAGGAGGATAGTAACAGACTACAGGAGGACATATACAGACTGGTCAAATGGGCAGACACGTGACAGATGAAATTTAACACAGAGAAGTGTGAAGTGATATATTTTGGTAGGAAGAAGGAGGAGAGGCAAAATTAATTAAATGGTACAATTTTAACGTGAATAATTATTTACTTGAATCGGCTCCCTCTGGAGATCACTGGCCCCGAAACTGATCAGAAAGCTCTCCCCTGCATTTTATTAACCGCCTCTAAATGTTACAATTTTAAAGTGGGTGCAGGAACCAGGAGACCTGGGGTGCGCGTACACAGATCTGTGAAGCTGTCAGGACAAGTTGAGAAGACTGTTAAAAAAGCACATGGGAGCCTTGGCTTTATTAATAGATTTCAAAAACAAGGAAGTTATGCTACAACTTTTAAAATACTGGTGACGCCTCAGCTGCCGTATTGTTTCAATTCTGGGCACCATGCTTTAGGAAGAAAGTCACGGCCTTGGTGAGAGTGCAGCATAGATTTACTAGAATGGTACCGGGTTGAGGGACTTCATTTATGTGAAGAGACTGGAGAAGCTGGGATTTTTCTATTTAGAGCAGAGAATGCCAAGAAGAGATTTGATAGAAATGTTCAAAATTATGAACGATTTTGATAGAGTTCATCAGGAGAAAACTTTAATAAAGCCACATTAAAGGTGATAAAACCGCGCCAAGCACGGACGGGGGCCGAACCCATGATCTTCGGTTTATGAGACCGACGCCTTACCACTTGGACACCGCGCCGTCAGTGTCGTGTACTTTCCAGCTTCCTGGGTAGCGAACTCTGAATCGTTTCAATTAGGTTGAAATAGCACAGCCACAAATACACAAAAATAAAGCGGGATAGTGGAGCGGGCAACCGATCCGCCTCATTTGCATGAATACTTTCATAAAACCTTTCACACAAACATAGAATCATACATCACAGAAGGAGGCCATTTGTCCCATCGTGCTCATGAAAGCGCTATCCAATTATTACCAGCTCTTTCCCCATACCCCTGCAAACATTTCCTCTTCAAGTATTTATCCAATTCCCTTTTCAAAGTTACTATTGAATCTGCTTCGACCGCCCTTTCAGGCACAGCATTACAGATCATAACAACTCGCAACGTAAAAAAAAATCTTCTCATCTTCCCTCTGGTTCTTTTACCAATTATCTTCAATGTGTTTCCTCTTTTGACCTCTGGATGTTGCCAGGACTGGAGAATTTTGGCTATGAGTAAAGATTGGATAAGCTGGGGTTGTTTTCTTTGGAACAGAGGAGGCTGATGGGAGACTTAATTGAGTTGTAACAACTATGAGGGGCCGAGATAGAGTAGATAGGAAGGACCTATTTCCCTTAGCAGAGGGGTCAATAACCAGGGGGCATAGATTTAAAGTAATTGCTAGAAGGGTGATCTGTGGCGCCGTGATCTTACAGTTGTTAATACTCTGTGTTGTGTTTGCAGCAACCTCGTTTGGAATCCGAGTCACAGCACAAATTGCTTTTCATCTTCTGTCTCTTGCAGCACCTGCTGATAAAACACAGAGAACCATCATTATTTATTAAAAGTAAAAATCTGTCTTGTTGGTGATGGAAACCTATTTATTCCTTCAAAACCCCACGCTCTCACATACCTGTGCCTTATTCTCCAAAATTCACACTCGCCTCTTCCAGTTTTTCTTCCTTCCACAACCAATAGCCCTTCTTCACTTACCTCCTTCCATTTCATTGTCACTTTCCCACGGTTTTCCCTTAATCTGATATTCACTTTCACCTACTTAGTGTCAGCTGTGGCTCAGTGGGTAGCACACTCGCCTCTGATGGCAGAAGGCCTTGGGTTCAGATTCCTCCTGCAGGGACTAGAGCAGATAAATCCAGGCTGTCCATCCAGTGCAGTACTGAGCCAGTGCCGGACTGTCGGAGGTGCCGTCTTTTGAATGTGACGTTAAATCGAGGCCCTGTCTGCTCTCTCAGGTTGACGTAAAAGATCCCATGGCAGTATTTCGAAGTATGAGCAGGGGAGTTATCCCCGGTGTCCTGGCAAATATTTATCCCACAATCAACATAACAGAAATAGATTATCTGGTCATTATCACATTGCTGTTTGTGGGAGCTTGCTGTGCACAAATTGGCTACCGCGTTTCCCACATTACAACAGTGACTACACTTCAAATAGTACTTCATCGGCTGTAAAGCGCTTTGAGACGTCCGGTGGTCGTGAAAGGTGCTATATAAATGTAAGTATTTCTTTATTTTACGCCGTTAAGTTATCTCTGCTACCACCGCTGTTCCTGGGGGTACATGTCCCATTCGCACCAATGCACATTAGTGCCTTGAAACCAGTCGATACGTTTAGATCTGCCGGACCGCTCGACAGACAGGCGCTGCGAAAGCAGGGCCAGACTTCGGAAGGACAGCAAACCCGATAGTTGACGAAATTTTCTTGGGGAATCCTGTTAACTGAAGAATTGGGCTTTTTTTCGATGCTGTTTGGCGGTTTTCCCCAAACAGTCGAAATGCGTGAGCGACGGATTGCGCTACCTAGCTGGGAATGAGGGTTTAAATGTGAAATATGGCTCGCTTGTGCGTTGCTTTAAGATCGAAAGCGTTCCGCCTTAATCTTAACAGGTCTGTTGAAGTGTGCGACTGAAACACATAAAGGATAAAATAAAAGAGCGCTAGTGGGTGAAAGCAGCAATTACAGGAGGTTGGCCATAATTGAAAAGTCTTTGAATGCCCGTGTCGCGGGACGCTGTGTTCTTTATGAAGAGCGGGAGCAGAATAAAGTTTAACAGGAATAAAGGCCCAGATATTCCGATCGCAGTCCTCCCGCGGTCAGAGGGCTGCGATATGGAAAAATCTGCGCCCTAAACTGAGGGCTCCCGGGAGGGGCACAATTCCGCTGCTGAGGCTCTCCAAACTGCCGGTGCGCAGGGCCCAGGTATCCCAGAGGCGCAGGTAGTTCGCAGCGCCCCCTGGGATCACTTGGGCCATGGGGAGCCAATCAGAGAATGGCATCTTCCTGTCAAATATATTAATGGAGATCACCATCAAAACACAGTAAAACTTCAAAAAACATGATTTAATCACATTGTTAAAATGATTTTAAATTACAATAAATTAAGTATTTTAAACAAAAAATATATTTTTGAAAAAAATAATTAAAGTTTTTAACGGGGCTCAAAATAAACGTACCTTTCTTTAAAATATTTTTAAATGATAAATCCGTGGGAATATTTTTTTTTTACTTATTTCAACTCTTATCCTGGAAGAATTGTAAGTGTTTTCTGTGGGTGGAGGGTCTCCAAAAAGCGGAACTATCCGCCGGATGAGGCCCTTCTCTTCGGGCAGCCGCAGGATCTGTCAAGAGCTTTCTTGACAGAACGGAAATGCCGGTTTCCAGCGCATGCGCAGTGCATGCCTGAAACCGGCATTCCCGATGTCCCTACGGGTAAGTACACAGCGCGTACCCACCTGTAGGGATCGGAATTTCTGCACCAATGTACAGACTTGGTGCCAATCGTAAAACTGCGCTTGTCTAAAATCGATAAAAAATTATGAAATTAAATTCATTTTCAATGGATAAAGTGAACCCTTTTTTCCAGCTTTTTCCGATAATCTTTCAAGCGGTGTAAAGCCCGTGTAGATTGGAGTTCGCTCTCAGCTTTTTTCGCTGTTGTGAAAATGAAACAGGAGGAGGCGAGGGTTGCCCCGAACAGCAGAGCTGGGCACTGCCTCTATTTCTATTGCTGCAGGAGTTGTTCTGTTCCTCTAAAGAATCCCCTCACCATTGAAATGCCTGTTATAACTCACAGGCTTTAAATGGACAGTTTTATTTCATGTTGGAGAGCTTTCAATCAAATAGATTTTAATAAATCTGCAAAAAGACGAGGTTAGGACTTGAACGGATAAGCTTTTGATCACTGAGTTGACATCAAAATCAGGCTCCTTGTCCAATAAGGTAGGAAACCGCGAACAAGGAAAGCAAGAAAGACTCGCATTTCCACAGCGCCTTTCATGGCTACCGGATGTTCCAAAGCGCTTTACAACCAACGAGGTACTTTTAAAGTGTAATCACTGTTGTAATGTCGGAACCGCGGCAGTCAATGGAAGAAGAAGAAGAAGAAAACTTGCATTTCTATAGCACATTTCACGACCAGCGGACGTCTCAAAGCGCTTTACAGCCAATGAAGTACTGTTGAAGTGGAGTCACTGTTGTAATTTGGGAAACAGAAGGAAGAAAGGAAGGAAAGATATGTCTCCAATCCGAGCTCTCTATTCGATCTTCATTCTATTAGAGTTGGGTGAAATATTAGTTTGAGAAAGTGGTAGAATTTTACACAACAGGGAGAGAAAAGATTGCCTAACTTGGGGACTGTAATATTTTCAGGCCAGGTGGATTAGTACTCTCTAAACCTTAAACTCTCAGCCACCTCCATCTAATATTATTTTCCAAAGAGTGCAATCCAAAAATCCCTTTTGTATCAATACTTTAGTTTCCAAACGGTAGAAACAATGTTTAATAAATTCGCCTTCACTGCCTCTTCTTCCCGTGCTCCCAGATTGGCAATGTGGAAAATGTGGAGCTGGCTTCTGGAAATAAACGGACTGTGACATTTACCTCACATTTTCTGCACATCTGAACTGAAATCCAGCTTTTAAAAATAAACACGTGTGTTTTTGCGATATAATGGATTCAGGCTCTGCACTGATTTTCCAGCAATTATTAATTTGAAGAATTCTGCAATGTCTCCAGGCTGAGGAAATTGGTGAAGTTGGACTGAAGATTTAAGGCTCATCCGGGATCAAGCGAAGACATTTTATAAGCGACGATCATATCCCTAGACCAACGAGCCGCTAAAAGTGAGCTTTTCAAAGCTTGGAATAATACAATCACAGAACACTTAATGTGGAAAAAGAAAGTCATTGGGCCCATCAATGCCTGTGCCGGCTCTCTGAGAGAGCTGTCCAATTACTCCGCTTCCCTGCTCTACCACACAGTCCTACCAATGTTTCCCATTCCAAGTATATCTCAGTAATTTGAGCCGTGCCACGAGCTAAGTGCAGTAAGCTTGGGAGGAAAATGTGACTTTGGACTTCAGGCTCTGCAGGGTTTTTGTTTCAACACTCTTCACTCTTTAGGGTAATTAAAGCTCAGATCAACCAAGGCTTTAAGCTTTTCCAACAAATTGGATTTATTAATATTAAAATACAGCAAGCTTTGAACCTCCCCAGGCAAAACCGCGAATTTTAGATTCTAACGCCTTTAACCACTCGGCTAGCGCAGCTGTATAAGCGCAGCGTCCAGGTTAAATTCAAATACCGCTGACCCAGCACTGAGTGTTTAATCTCGGCAATGACCATTACGCTGGTTTGGTGATATTCAATTTCCTGCAAATTCGTAAAATTGAAAAGAGTCGCAGCGATCATTACAATAAACTAAACCCTCCGATATTTCAGAGGAATATGACACGTTGAGGACAGTATCGAATATTCTGCAGGATAATGAAAATAAACAGCAGGAATATTGTGTTCTGCTCCCACATGACACAGATCAGACTCAGCCTCTGCCCCCTGTCTGCCGGCTGCTGAAACATTGTCTCCAGATTATAAACTGATTCCAGTTTGGAGATAAATATTCAGGGTAGAGACTAAACACAGCGGGTGGGTTCAAATATATAAAGCAGTTATTTTAGACCAGTGACGGCGTTAAATCACATATATTGCTCAAATGTAACAATGTATGAATAAGACATTAAATGTGTTTAAATACAGTGGGGGGATTTAAAGCAGATTCGGGCCCAGTGGTTTCCAAGGTGATCTTACCTGTTACTCCCTTTCCTCTCGCTCCCCTTCCTCCCACACGCTACCGGTTTTAAAATCTTGTTTAAAATCTGCTGCTCTGGGCCAGTGCATTCCACAGTCTCACAACCCTTTTTACAAATACCGTCTCACTGCTTGACTTCTCTGTTTATTAGTTATGAATCACCTTGGTGGCGTTTGTGACGTCAGATTAAAAGGCGGCCTATTGGAAACACAGTTGGGGTCAGTTTATTTTTGCACAGAATTGAACCTGAATCATTCAAGGTGGAATATTGCATTTGCTGCATCACAACAAACATAATATTGTTATAAATGTTGGCTCATTAGTTCCCCAGTGTCAGAAGAAGACGTGTCTTATATCCTCATTTATTACATGTAAGACACAAACACATGTATTCATTTAGAATCAACCCACAGATTGACACTGAGATAATCGCAGAGAGATACAGACAGCATCGGGACACATGGCGGAATAGGAGCAGCACAGTTAATGCCGAGAACAAATAAAACAGCAGCTCAAGTTGATGAACCTTGCACTGGTGAAAATCCTGGGTGGAGATTTAGAGGAAGCGACAGTGGGAAGGGCTGTACTGCGATTCTAACACTTCTCCAAGTACATTCCGGGGAAGTCATCGACAGTAAAAAGATGGCTTGGAAAGGGAATGGAACTGCGGGCACACGTGACAGAACATTGGTATTGGGAATGTAAAACTGCTGTCTCCAATACTCTGCTTACCTGAGTCAGTCAAAATGCAATGGACAATACATGACAAATCCATTTGATTTTACGTTTGATAACCAGTTGATTGAGTCTGTATTCCAGACAGCGAGACTCTTTAGTCTAGGGGTATGAATCACGCTTTCGGGATTGTTGACTGAAATTTGCCAAAGTTTGTTAACGGCGACTTCTGATATTGGACTTGCGCTCAAACCTGTTCCAATCTGCGTTATAAATAATCGGTCAGAACCCAATTCATTCTCCATCAATCTCCAGCGGCTTTGGAGGAAGATAAATGCAAACTGCCATGTAAATATCATGGCTTTAAAGACAATCAATGAAAGTATTTTTTAGCAATCAATCACCTGTAATGGTTGTAAATATATTTGGATGTGTCCATGTTGGAGACACATGTATTTGTGAGTTGCTTTTGTGTTAGACGTAAATGCTTATGCATCTGTTCGTTATAAATATATTTAGATGTATCTGTGTCAGTTATAACTGTATTTCTGAGCGCTGCCAAATGTCCAGTCCGGGCCCATTCTACCATCTTTTTGCCCCCTCGTGGGACTCGAAAGAACATCTGTTACATTCGGATTCAACTTTTCCTTTTATTAATATTCAGGAAGTGTGAAGTTTAGAAAGTAATAAGTATGAATCTATCAGCAACTCTGATACCTCCTGATAGGCGCTGAGCGTCCCTTACATTGTCTGGTCCATCCCGAGCGTCCCTTGCCCTGTCTAATACACCCGGAGCGTCCCTTACCGTGTCTGGTACATCCGGAGCGTCCCTTATTTTGTCTGACACATCCGGAGCGTCCCTTACCCTGTCTGATACATCCGGAGCGTCCCTTATCCTGTCTGACACATCCGGAGCGTCCCTTACCCTGTCTGATACATCCGGAGCGTCCCTTATCCTGTCTGACACATCCGGAGCATCCCTTATCCTGTCTGATACATCCGGAGCGTCCCTTATCCTGTCTGATACATCCGGAACGTCTCTTACCCTGTCTGATACACCCGGAGCGTCGCTTACCCTGTCTGTTACATCCAGAGCTTCCCTTACGCTGTCTGATATATCCGGAGTGTCCCTTAATCTGTCTGGTACATTCGGAGCGTCCCTTACCCTGTGTGATATATCAGGAGTGTCCCTTACCCTGTCTGGTAGACCCGCAGCGTCCCTTACCCTGTCTGGTACACACTGAGCGTCCATTGTCCTTTTTGATAACCAGTTTGTCAAAATTGCATATTTCACCCCTGATTCGCAGCGATGTAGCTCCTTCCGTCGCTCAAGCTCCTCAACTATTAAGGGAAAAGCGCCAACTACCAACTAAACAAAACCCAGTTCTTCAGTTAGCCTCCCTATTTCCCTTGATTTCCCAAGGAAATTTCCTGTACAATCGGACTGCTTTGCTTCCGAAGTCCAGACCTGCTTTCGCAGAGCAGTCTGTCGAGCGGTCCCGCGGGTCTAAATATATCGACTGGTTTCACAGCACCAATTCAGAATGGGGCGAATGGGACATGTGCCCCCGGAACAGCGGTGGGAGCAGAGCAAACTTAACGGTGTAAGTAGGTGAAAGTGAATGTTAGATTAAGGTAATACCGCAGGAAAGTTAGAATGAAATGGAAGGAGGAAAGTAAAGGAGGGCTACTGATTTCGGAAGGAAGAAAAAGCTGGGTTTGAATTATGGAGCATCAAGCTCAGGCATGTGAGAGCGCGGGGTTTTGAAGGAGTAACTAGGTTTTCACCGCCAACAAATAATATTTGTTCCATGCATTAAAAATTCATTTATCGCTGTGTTCTATTAGCAGGTGCCGCAGATGACAGAAGATGTAAAGCGAGCTGTGCCGTGACTCGGATTCAGAACCGAGGTTCCTGCGGCCACAACGCAGAGTACCAGACAACTTATACGATCACGACGCCTCACTTCAGCTGCTGTAGCTTTGCTCTGACCACAGCAAAGTCATGCACGGCACTGCTGAGAAAAGATGGATTTTTGGTGAAGAGGCCAAAATCAGCACCGCCAGAAATTCTAGTAGCGGTGGAATTCGACACAATCCCCACAGTGATTGGAGCCTTAATCCAGAATGGGAACTAGTGCAGCCGCAGTTACATTGAAAAGGATTGTTGCCCTTTCACACGAGAAGAAACTCACCCCTGGAGGGTCAGAAAGACAATAAAAAAGGCCCCGCTGGAAATCGAACGCAGGATCGCCTGGTTTACGAGACAGGCGCTTTCATCAGCTAAGCCACGGAGCCAAATCTCGCCTGCAGTAGGTCGTTTCCCCTCGCTGATATCTACCAGCTACCTGTTGCTGCCTCTGGGCGTCTGAGGCCGTTTTGTATTGATCCATCTCTCTTGTCTATTCCGTCCTGTGTCCCGATGCTGTCTGTATCTCTCTGTGTTTATCTCAGTGTCAATCTGTCTGTTGATTCTGAATGAATACCTGTGTTTGTGTCTTACATGAAATAAATAAGGGGATCAGACAATTCTTCCTCTGACACTGAGGAACTAATGAGCCAACAGTTATAACAATATATTGTTTATTGTGATGCAGCAAATACATTGTTTAGCGGACGAGTTTCTCGGAGCGATGTGTCTGATCCTCTCATTGATGCGTTTGTATAACGCTGTGGAAAAGATGGAGGTGTAAATAATTTGCAGGGGAATCATCCAAACTTATCTCCAAGTATCGCGTTTACCCACAAAGAAGCACAAACTCACGTATTCAAAGAAGCTGACGTGTAATCAGCTCTGTGGTGCTAATGGATTCTGGTTCGAGTCCCACTGGAGTCGCTGTTCAATCAGATTTCGGTGATGAACTTTTGCAGCAAAACCACAACTCGTTCATTGATGTCCTTCAGGGACTGGGAATCCCCAAAGAGGTCGTTTGAATTGATGATTAATTAGATTAATTAACATTGAAATATGTTGTTTACTCCGCGTGTGTTGTCTCAACAAACCCTGTGCATTCTGTCCTCTCGAGCTCAAACATTCTCTGGAGAAAAGACATTCCGACCTTCTGGAACGCTAAAGAGACATCATTTGATCCTGGGGACAACTCCCATATCAATCAGTCAAACCCCCAAGCAAGAATCAAACCCACAGCCGAACAGCCATCCTTTCAGACCGCTTCTGACCATCCCATCTCGCTTTCTTGTACGATGCACAACAACATCAAGTTGTACACGGATTACTTATAGTCAACAATATAAGCCTCACTTAACCGGATTCGTTTTGAAAGCCCGAATTTTATTTTTCTGAATTACTTTCCCTGCAGTCTCATTCATTATTTCTTTTTTTAAGCGTTTCTGCTGGTGTTGCAGGTTAGATCAGCCTTGGTTCAAGAAACCCTGCGAACTCCATCATGGGAAAAACACAGAGAGACAAGAGACAGGGAGAGACAGAAATTTGCTTGCAAAGAAAATTAAGATTACATATGACAAGTTCTGCGAATGGGCAGATTTAAGAATAGAGTTTGGGAAACACACCCTCCCGTGTCCTGAGATCCACTAACTATTTCAAGTCAACAACATTAGACTCTCTTTACAAAGCACGTTTTGAATCTACGACTTGTATTATCGAGTAAGACTTTGCAGAATGAATTTCTCTACATTGTCTTCCGTCTCGGCATCCCCCTACTATTTACACTCTACCACAAGTGGACTGTAATCAGATTGCTGCTTTCAACGTGAGAGCGAACAGATCTGAGTGTGGAGACATTAGCCACGAATTCATCAGCTGGGCTGCACCTTTATTTTCCCAACCGTCTCAGCCTTTCTTTACATTTCTGTCCTGGGCTTGCTGGAGATGTCTGAAAAGTCCATCAGCGGAAAAGAAGACATTGAGAGAGAGGCAAAATAAAGAGATTAAATGTCTAGTTCTGACGCTCTGCGTTTATTGAGAGAAATGCAGGAAGCTCCCTATCAGTCCCGGGCGGGTTATGATTGACAGCTGCAGGCTGTGTGTATTGAGATAAATGCAGGAAGCTCCCTGCACCTCAGCTCCATTTTCCCGCCTTTGCTCCATGTCCCTTGATACGCTCACGAATCATAAATCTATCGTTCCGTCTTGTAACCTCCAATTGACCCCCAACACTCACAAGCTTTTCGCGGAAGAGAGTTCCAGATGTTCATTCCCATTTGTGTGAAAAAGTGATTCTTGAATTTGCTCCTGAAGGGCGAAGCTCTAATTTTAAGATTTTGTTCCCTTGCTGTTGATTCACCCACCAGAGGAAATGCTTTTTCTGTATCTACCCTATCCAATCTCGTTAACATTTTACACAGCTTGATTAGGTCACCCCTCAATTTTCTTGTAGACTCAGAACTAATCTAATTAGAAGTGAAGCAGTAAATCGATCTCAGTAAAACTGGCCGTGAGAAGGTGCAATGCACTGGCCCAGAGCAGATGATTTAAAGCAGGAGTTCAAAGACCGGCAGCGTGTGGGAGGAAGGCGAGAGAGAAGGCAGAGAATCACAGGTAAAATCACCTTGGAAACCACTGGCTCCGAATCTGCTTTGAATCCCTCCAGTGTATTGTAAACACTTTTATTGTCATATTGATACACTGATGTATTTGAAAGAACATTAAATGAGATTTAACGCTGTCTCTGGTATAAGATAATTGTTTTATGTATTTGAACCCACCCGCTGGGTTTAATCTCTATCCTGAATGTTTAGCTGTATCTTTGAATCAGTTTATAATCTAAAGACAAGGTTTCAGCAGCCGGCGGGCAGGGAGCAGAGGTTGAGGCTGATCTGGGTCATGTGGGAGATCACAATATCCCTGCTGTTTATATCCATTATCCTACAGAATATTCAATACTGTTCTCAACATCTTATATTCCTCTTAATTATCGGAGGGGTTTACAATAATGTAATGATCGATACAATTCATTTCTAATTTAAAAATTTGCAGCTAATTTAATAAAACGAAACCAGCGAAATAGTCATTGCTGAAATTAAACACACACCTCGTTAGCGATTTCGGAAATTAACTTGTTGAACCCTGCGATGGCCGAGTGGTTAAGGCGTTGAAATTAATGATCTCATTGGTGAAACCCGCACAGTGTCGAATTCCACGCAGACCCCAGTGTCGAATAAATATTTATAATCCACTCTGTTCAAGAATGCATGCTGAGAGGCTTGGCCAAATTCCGAAAGTGTTCGAGACTCTCTGGAAGCTACAGATAAGGAGGCCTCGAGACACTGTGGGGAACTGTTGTCAACACCAGGCGCTGTCTGGAGGCATCAGTCTGTGTGCCCATGGGAGAGAGAGAATGGGAATTCACTGCAAAGCTTGCATTTGTCAGCAGGAATGATCTAAGAGCAGCCATTCTACAGTGAAAAAGCGAACACAGTCCACGGAGAAAACAGGAGACAGAGTAATGGAGAGGATCCCTCGAAGAGAGAAAAACAAAAACATCAAGGTGGACAACAGCAAAATATGAACATCTCCGTCTCGCGGAGTAGAGGAATTGGCCATTCTGAGTTTCGAGTTGCACCACTGACTTAAAGGTTGTCCTAACCTCTATCTGTTAAACTTGTATTATACTGGGAGTAATACCATTTGTTAGAAAATTTGAAAGCCTTGGTTCATCTTACCTCTGATTATCCTAAAGAGTAAAGAAAATTCAAACAAAACCACTAAAGGAGCTATTCGCAGAATCATAGAATGATACAACAACAACAGCAAACATTTGCAAGTATAGAGTTTATTTAATGTCGTCAAACGGCCCAAGGCGCTTCACAGGAGAATTCTCAAACCAAATTGACACCGAGACACATGAGGAGATATCAGGGCAGATGACCAAAGAAGTAGGTTTTACGGAGCATCTTGAAGGTGAAAGAAGAGGTGGAGAGGCGGAGAGGTTTAGGGAGGCAATTGCAGAACTTAGGGTCCTTGCAGCTGAAGTTACAGCCACCGATGGTGGACTGATTAAAATCGGGGAAGATGCCAGAATTGGAGGAGCGCAGATATCTTGAAGCGTTGTAGGACTGGAGGAGGTTGGGAGATGGGGAGGGGCGAGGCCATGGAGGATTTAAAAACAAGACTGAGAATTTTGAAATGGAAGTGTTCGTTAACGGGGAGTCAGTGTCTTCTTTTTCTCTTCTTAGGCAGTCCCTTGGAAACGAGGATGACTTGCTTCCACACTAAAAATTAGTTCTCTGGTGACTGATGAGTGCAATGCGAGACCTACAGTCTCTGTCACAGGTGGGTCAGACGGTGGTTGAAGGGGCGGGACGGTGGAGTGCTTGGGTTGACATGCGCTCCTTCTGCTGTTTGCGCTTGGCTTCTGCTTGCTCCCGGCGAAGAGACTCGGGATGTTCGGCGCATACCTGGATGCTTCTCCTCCACTTTCTGCACTCTTGGGCCAGGGATTCCCAGGTGTCGGTGGGAATATTGCACTTTTTTAAGGAGGCTGTGAGGGTGCCCTTGAAGCGTTTTATCGGCCCACCTGGGGCTCTCTTGCCGTGTCCGAGCTTCGAGTAGAGTGCTTGCTTTGGGCGTCTCGTATCGGGCATGCGGACGATATGGCCCCTTCCATTGGAGCTGATCGAGCGTGTTCTAAGCTTCTATGCTGGGGATGTTGGCCTGAGCGAGAACACTGACAATGGATTTGCAGGATCTTGCAGAGGCAACGTTGGTGGAACCTCTCCAGTGCTTTGAGGTGCCTGCTGTACATTTTTCATGTCTTTGAGGCATACATGAGGGCGGGTATCACTGCTGCTCTGTAGACCATGAGCTTTATGAAGGGTTTGAGGTCCTGCTCTTCAAACACTCTCTTCCTCAGGCGACCGAAGGCTGCACTGGCACACTGAAGGTGGTGTTGGACATCACCATCGACGTCTGCCTTTGTTGACAGTAGTCTCCCGAGGTATGGAAAGTGGTCCACGTTGTCCAAGGCCCCGTCATGAATTTTGATAATCGGGGAGTAGTACTGTGTGGCGGAGGCAGGTTGTTAGAGGTCCTTTGTCTTCCGGATGTTTAGTGTAAGTCCCATGCTCTCGTATGCTTCAGTGAAGGTGTTGACGAAGGTTTGGAGTTCGGGCTCAGAGTGTGCGCAGACGCAAGCATCGTCAGCATATTGTTATTCGATGACAGAGGATGGGACGACCTTGGTATGGAGGCGACGGAGGTTCAACAGATTCCCGTTTGTTCTGTAAATTAGCTCCACTCCAGCGGAGAGCTTACTGAGGGTGAGATGGAGCATTGTAGCCAGGAAGATCGAGAAGAGAGTTGGTGCGATGACACAGCCATGCTTGACCCAGGTCCGGATGTGAATTGGGAATGTTGTGGATCCATTGGTCAGGATCACGGCTTGCATGTTGTCGTGAAGCAGGTGGAGAATGGTGACAAACCTTTGAGGGCAGCCGAATATGAGGAGGACACTCTACAATCCCTCACGGTTGACAGTGTCGAAGGCCTTTGTGAGTTCAAAGAAGGCCATGTTCAGCGGTTGGTAATGTTCCCTACATTTCTCTTGAAGTTGACACGCGTTGAAGATCATGTACAATTTGCTCCTTAGTGGCGGAATCCGCATTGCGACTCTGGGATGAGCTCTTCAGCCACTCGTAGAAGGCGATTGAGGAAGATTCTTCCAATGACTTTCCCTGTGGCAGACAGCAGGGAGCCTCCTCTCTAATTACCGTAATCTGACTTGTCAACTTTCTTGAAGATGGTCAAGATTACAGCGTCCCTGTGATTCCCTGGTATGCTCTCCTCCTTCCCATTAAGAGAAATTAGCTCATTTATTCGCGCCAATAGTGCTTCACCGCCATATTTTTCGCCTTCGGCGAAGATTCCATCTGCTCCTGAGGCCTTGTTGTTCTTTAGTTGTCAGATGGCCTTTCCAACCTTATGCTGGGCTGGAGTTGTGCTGAGGTGGTGACGGGTAGCATGCTGCTGGATGGAGTTGAGGACACTCGCGTCGAAGACAGAGTATCGGTTAAGGAGATCTTCAAAGTGTTCTTTCCAGCCGGCATTGCAAGCCTCCGTGTCTTTGTTGAGTACCTCTCCGTTCTTGGCCCGCAGTGTGGTAGGACCTTGGGTGCTTGGGCCGCAGGTGGTCTTGACTGCGCTAAAGAATTAGTAATGTTTCTGCTCCCTAATCATTTGTTTCTTCACGCTAATCTTTCATTGGGTGTCAATATCTGAGGAAGGAAGAGGTGCATCTCCGATTCGTGATATCTGTTCTGCGTTCATGCAGTGGTCCGTGTTTATTTTAGTATTGTATGAACAACGCAGGTTCACAGACTTTAAAGCCCAGCGTGGCCAGCAATGATGAGGATGGGATTCGAACCCACGCGTGCAGAGCACAATTTATCAGCAATCAGTCTTTGAATGTTCGGTTTTGAGCCAGATTCAGAGCAGAGAAGAAAACGTTTCGCCCAGTGAGTTAAATGGCCGGGCACCACTCCGCTGCTCTCCCCCATAGTCCTGCAAGTTTGTCCATTCCGTCTATCTATTGGTAATTTGAGCCATACCATGAGCTAAGTGTAGCATGCTTGGGAGGAGAAGGTGAACTTGGACAGAAGGATCTGTAGGGTTTTAGTTTTAACTCTCTTCACTCTTTAGGGTAATCAGAGTTAAGATCAAGCAAAGTTTTAAACTTTTCAAACAATTGGTTATATTAACATAATAATACAAGTTTTACACAGAGATAATTGTACAACCTTTAAGTCAGTGGTGCAACTCGAAAATCAGAATGGTCAATTCTTCTGCTTCGGGAGACGGAGAGATGAATTATGTGTTTGTGTCCTCCTTGGTGTGTTTCTGGTCAGTCTTCGCGATCTCCTATCCGTTTGTCTCTCTCCTGGATTGAATTCTGCTTTTACTTTAGAATGGCTGCCCTTATACCATTGCTGCTGACAGAAACAAGCCTTCCAGTGACGTTCCATTCTCTCTCTCCCATATTTACACAGACTGATTCTACCGGACAGCACCGAGTATGTGCGAAGGTTCCTCAGAGACTCTCGAGGCGTCCTCATCTGTAGCTTCCAGACAATCTGCAGAACACTTTTGGAACTAGCACAGCAAACCCAGCCTGCCTTCTTGAAGTAAGTAAGTGATCCAGGTCTCTCGCCAATCCTTTAGTTTCCTTAAAACCAGGATTGAAATGTCAGAAATTCTTCCAGAGGGAGCAGATTGAATAAAATAAATAATTTGAAGGAATTGATTCAATAATGAGAAAACCCGCTGCGAGCAGGGTTCGAACCTGCGCGGGGGAATCCCATTGGATTTCAAATCCAACGCCTCAACCACTCTGCCATCGCAACTGTGGGCACGCAGCTTCCAACAAGTTAAATTCTCCAAACGCTGATCCTGTTTATTACTGGTAATAACGGTTTCATGACATTTAATTTGCGTCAAATTCATCAAATCGAAAGGAGTCGCAGCGATCGTTACAATAAAGGAGAACTTCCGATATGTAACGGTAATGTAAGATGTTGAGAACGGTATGGAATATTCTGCAGGATAATGCAAATAAACATCAGGAAGATTGTGTTCTGCTCCCACATGACACAAATCAGGCTCAGTCTCTGCTCCCTGCTCGCCGGCTGCTGGAACCTGGTCTCCAAGTTATAAACTGATTCTAGGTCGGAGATAAATATTCAAGGTAGAGCCTAAACACAGCGGTTGAGCCCAAATATATAAAGTAGTTATTTTATACCGGAAACAGCGTTAAATCTCATATATTGCTCAAATATAAAAATGTAGGAATATGACATTAAATGTATTGAAATACAGTGTGGGATTTAAAGCAGATTCGGGGCCAGTGGTTTCCAAGGTGATCTTTCCTGTGACTCTCTTGCCTCTCTCTCCCCTTCCTCCCACACGCTGCCGGTTTTTAAATCTAGTTTTAAATCTGCTGCTCTGGGCCAGTGCATTCCACAGTCTCACAACCCTTTCTACAATTACCGTCTCACTGCTTGACTTCTCTGTTTATTAGTTATGAATCACCTTGAGGTGCAATGGTGGCGTTTGTGACGTCAAATTAAAAGGCGGCCTATTGGAAACACGTTGCGGTCACAGTTTGTTTTTGCACAGAATTGAACCTAAATCATTCCAGATGGAATATTGTGTTTGCTGCATCACAATAAACATAATTTTGTGATAAATGTTGGCTCATTATATCCCCAGTGTCAGAGGAAGAATTGTCTGATCTCCTCATTTATTTCATGTAAGACACAAACACAGGTATTCATTCAGAATCAACTCACAGATTGACACAGAGATAAACACAGAGAGATACAGACAGCATCGGGACACATGGCGGAATTGACAGGAGAGATGGATAAATACAAAACGACCTCAGTGACAGGTAGCTGATAGATATCAGTGAGTGGAGAAACGGAATTCGCAGAAGTGATTTGGCTCCGTGGCTTAGCTGGTCAAATCGCCTGTCTGGTAAATCCTGGGTTCGATTTCCCAGCGGAGCCTTTGCTTTCTGTTCCTACAGAGATGAATTTCATCTCGTGTGAAAGGGCCGCATCCTTTTAACTGCGGCTGCACCAGTTCCCATTCAGGATTAAGGCTGTAGTCGCTGCGGGGCCTGGGGCGAATTCCACCGCTGTCATAATTTCTGGAGGTGCTGATTTTAGCCTCTTCACCAAAAATCCATCTTTTCCAAGCAGGGCCATGCGTGACTTTACTGTGATCAGAGCAGAGCTGCAGTAGCTGATGTGTGGCGCCGTGATCATATAGTGGTTAGTACTCTGCGTTGTGGCCGCAGTAACCTCGGCTTGAATACAAATCACAGCTCACTTTATATCTTCTGTTCTCTGCGGCACCTGCTAATAGAACACAGTAAGACATCAATCTTTACTACATGAAACAATTATTATTTGTTTTCGGTGAAAACCTATTTACTCATTCAAACTCGCCTCTTCTCCCCGCTTTTTCTTCCTTCTACAATCAATAGTCCTCCTTTTACTTTCCGCCTTCCATTTCATTGTCACTTTCCTGCGATATTACTTTACTCTAACATTCACTTTCATCTATTGACGCCGTTAAGTTTGCTTTGCCACCACAGCTGTTCCTGGCGACACATTTCCTATTCGCATCAATCTCAATTGCTGTTTTGAAACCAGTTGATACATTTAGACCCACGGGACCGCTCGACAGACAAGCGCTGCGAAAGCAGGGCCGGTCTTCTGAAGCAGAATACCCGGATTGAACACGAAATTTTCTTGGCCTAACGGATAAGGCGTCTGACTTCGCTGATAATCGTAATCGGGATTGACGCCAGTTCCGGATCAATCTGTGTCTGTTTAAACCGGGAGTGCTCACAGACCCAGATGATTCTGTGTTCGTCTGTTTAAAAGGAGTGCGATTTCAGCTGTGATAACCGAGTTGTTAAGGTGTTGTGTTCGAAGTTACATTGGGTTTCTCTGCGCAGGTGCGAACCCAGCTCGTTGCTCATCTGTTCATTAATTGGAAATATGATCATCTTTTCCTCAATCCACTCCTTTATATGAGCTGTTGCCCTGAATTTGTTGATAATTCTCCCACAACAAACAGCCTGATGCTGGCTGTGGCCGGGTGGCCTAATGGATGATGTGAATGACTTTGGTGCTAGTTATGACGTTATCAAAAATTTAGGTTCGAATCCAGCGAGGTTGAAATAACTCACCGGGCGGCGCTATCTTCTTCTCTGCGCTGAATCTGTCTTCAAACCGAGCAGGCCCTCACCTGAAGTAACAGAAGACCTTTTGCTTACAGAAGCTGACTGTACATTTTCAACAGTGTAGATCTGGGTACACGAGCAGGACAAGCGGTGAAGGGGAATTTCTTTCAGGGTATTTCTGTTTAGATGCAAATAGAAGCAAATAGAATGGCTAAAGTGGCCCTGGTAGGAGACAAGGTAGCCGTAAGAAGTTAAGGCGATGGACTTCTAATCCATTGTGCTCTGCACGCCTGGGTTCGAATCTTATCCTCTTGATATTGTGTCAAACTTTTGATGCTGATTAAAACTTGACAGCATTTGAATGAATCTAAAATAAGGTTTGGATTCCAACTCTTGTCAACACTGGGGATCATAGAGTCATACAGCACATAAAGAGGCCCTTCGGCCCATCGTGTCCGCGCTGGCCATCCAGCCCTGTCTATTCTAATCCCATTTTCCAGCACTTGGTCCGTAGCCTTGTATGCTGTGGCGTTTCCAGTGTTCATCTAAATGCTTCTTGAATGTTGTGAGGTTCCTGCCTCTACCACCCTTTCAGGCAGTGAGTTCCAGATTCCAACCACCCTCTGGGTGAAAAAGTTTCCCCTCAAATCCCCTCTAAACCTCCTGTCCCTTATCTTGAAACTATGCCCCCTGGGTATTGACCCCTCTACTAAGGGGAAAAGTTCCTTTCTATCTACCCTATCTATGCCCCTGATAATGTTGTACACCTCAATCAGGTCCCCTCTCAGCCTTCTCTACTCAAAGGAAAACAACCCCAGCCTGTCCAGTCTCTCTTCATAGCTGAAACGCTTCAGCCCAGGTAACATCCTGGGGAATCTCCACTGCATCCTCTCTAATGCAATCACATCCTTCCGATAGTGTGGTGACCAGAACTGCACACAGTATTCCAGCTGTGGCCTTATTTGCGTTTTGTACAGCTCCATCATAACCTCCCTGCTCTTATATTCTATGCCTCGGCTAATGAAGGCAAGTATCCCATATGCATTTTTAACCACCTTATCCACCTGTCCTGTTGCTTTCAGGGGTCTCTGTACATACACACCAAGGTCCCTCTGATCCTCTGTCTTTCCTAGGGTCCTACCATTCATTGTGTATTCCCTTGTCTTGTTAGTCATCCCAAAATGCATCACCTCACACTTTTCAGGGTTAAAATTCCATTTGCCACTGTTCTACCCATCTGACCAACCCGTCTGTATCGTCCTGTAGCCTGAGGCTTCCCTCCTCGCTATTTACCACTCCACCAATTTTCATGTCATCTGTGAACTTGCTGATCATAACTCTGAAGGATCCAGCTTGTTCCCAAAGAATTCTGGGATACTTGACTACTAGTGGAAAGTTTCAGCTTGTTTCCAATGAATTCTGGGATACTTGACTATGCAGGTTTAGCTGACTGAATCACATTTGCAGACAGCAAGGGGCCTCTTCTCTTATCAAACTTCGGAATGTGTGTGTATTCACAGCCTCCGTAGAGCCATTGTCGAAACACAGCCTGGCCTCCCAAGACATGAGGGTGCAATTAACGACCAACACTGTTCCAGTCACTGAGTGCAAAAGCCATTACGGCCTTGAGCCATCCTGAATGTTCGACAGTTAGCAATAAAATATGTTTTCTCAAACTATAAACTCTGCCTACAAAGGGGAATAGATAACAGCAGGAATGTGGGGAGGAAGTCGAGACAACCAACTTCTGTGGCTGGCATGGTCAGGAGGTACCCGAGTTCAAGGGGAGGGGCCGACAGTTGAGTGACTAACCACATAACCAATAAAGAGTAACTGTAGTGACGCTGTTTGTACGTGTACGCCCAATTCGGTAGTAAGTGGGCGGTGCTTATAGAAATGTATAACTTGAATGAACCATTACTTGTCCCTCAGGGAGTGCACCCCTAGCCTAAGGAAGCTGAGTGGCTCTCCCTTGTGCACAAGTCTTTTGTTTGTTTTAATAAATTCTGAACTTGTCTTCAATTCCGTCTTCGTCTGAGGTTTCTCCAAATTCGAATCTAACAGTTGGTGTCAGAAGTGGGATACTGCAGGTAAGGACCATAGAAGTTAAAGACACTGGAAGTGACGGTTAAGGCGAGAACCGTTTCGTGTCCGAAGGGAAAGCCAGAGTAAGGCTTCTAGGAGGAACACGGGACCTTGTCGTGTCCTAAGGGGGGAGCCAGAGTAAGGCTTCCAGGAGGAACAAGGGCTCGCTCGTCACTGGTGGGGCTAAAATCGTGTATGGGTCAATCAGTATAAAAGTACCCACAAATTAATTTATTCCTCACGGAGACCGCGGACTGGCAGAATTGATTAGACATAAGTGTATATTTCTGATTTAGAGTGTAAGGTGATATGTGTATATTTCTGATTTAGAGTGTAAGGTGATTCGTTTTTGTCGATTAAAGTATAAGATAGAGTATAAGAATATATGTAACTATTAATACGGATCACATGGGTGACGAGAGGAGACCTCTTTCACCGGACGTTCCGGCTATGGCCACCAGTGTCACTGTCGTTGAACAGGTCCGAGAGGCTAATTTGAAACTTCAAAGTGAAATGGTTAAAAAGGGGTGGAAAGAAACAAGCCCAGTAGTTGACCAAATAAAGTGGTGGGCGGAACAATAGGTCGCCAATCAAGCCAAGTACGGGGCGGTTTTGTGTACTAGTTGGATGGATCAGATGGGACCTATAATCGTGGATAAGGGGGGGAGACCGGCCCCGTTACAAGGATTCTTGAGACACGTGCAGGAGGCTAAAGTCCAAGTCAGTAATCTCCTGCACCTCAAGTCACCAGGGACTGAGAATCTAGACGACTTAAAAAGCTGGGGTGACATTGTCGTGGCTCTACAAAAAGAGACTCGAGACACGCCAACCTTAGATCCCAGCCCCATCGGGGACCGTAGAGGTTCAACGAGTTGATGCCACCCAACCCACGTGCCCCCCCAAATACACTCGTATCTGTCCCGCTTCCGTCCAGAGCAGGAAAAGCTGCTGAGACGCCTATGTAAAAAGAATAAAAAGAGAAATTTAAAGTTTTATCGACATGGAAGTTATCAATGTCTGTGCCGAGACAAATAAAACAAGTAAAATCCAGGATTTGCTAAGTGAAAGGAATCTTGAAAGGAAAAGGAATGCTGAGATCTAAGTTTGTGTGAAAGTGTGTGTTAAAAGATTGAAAGTTTCCCTGAATGTGAATTTTAAGAAGTTACAGTATTTATTTTGTCTGAAAGTCTGTAAAATAAATCTCTGACATTTTTGTTTCAGCTCCTTCCACTCTTTTATACAGAGAGCTAAAAGCTGTTTAACCCTTTGAAGACTTGTCTTGAATGATGGACAAGCGTGTGTTGTTTTATGTTTGTTAATTGTTTTACAAAACATAAGCTTCAGCCTTGAAGTCACAGTTGCCAATGTGCCTGGAAGAAAATGAATTTGAATGTTTACAAGGCATGGGTAATTGTTTCTTTGTTAATGTGGCTATGGTTTCTTTCTTTTCCAAGTGATACTGGTTAGTTTAAAAAAAATGATCTGAATTGAATTGGAGTTATTGAGGTTAATTAACCAATAAAAATCAGACTTTTATTGCGCACAGTGAAATTCTGGTTGGTGTAAATTTGTGTAGAACGCATTGAATAAGATATTTCATGGTCTGAAACCAGACTTTAAAATATTTACAGTCTTGGATACAGAACGGGTTCTGGTCCATACCATTGGCAGAGGAATCACAAGGGAAATTCGCCTTTACTGTCAGTGATAGATAGGATACATGGACCAGGGTCCCGCAGGGTTCGACAATAGTCCAAATATATTCCACCAGGTACTAAGTCAAGCCTTAGACGAGTTAGATCTATCAAAGTATCAGAGTGCCCTACTCCAATATGTCGATGACATAATGATTGCATCAGAGGACGCCAAAATACACAAGGGAGCATTACCAGCCACCCTCCAGACACTTAAGATAGCTGGCTTTAAATTAAACCCAAAAAGGCACAGGTTGGACTGTCCAAAGTAAAGTATCTAGGACACGAAATTAACCAGGGGTATAAGGCACTCCTGCAGGAACAAAAGGCAGCCATAAAAGACATGCCAAGGCTAGTGACCGTCCGGGGAGTGAGGTAAGTGTTGGGACTATTTAACTACTGCAGGAATTTTATATCAGACTTTGCAGGGAAAGCAGAGCCGATTCAAAGGTTAGTTAAAGGGGGGAGAAATATTGCCTGGTAATAATTGACCAATTTATCAGATAGGTGGTAGCATTTGCCACCCGAGACTGCTCAGCAAGGACAGTAGCACAAATACTGGCCAGTGAAGTCATACCCAAATGGGGAGTCCCACTCCAAATTGACTCTGAAAATGATACGCATTTAAAAAAAAATAATGAAGGAAACTTGTAAGCTGTTAAATGTAACACAAAAATACCACCTACCATATCATCCCCAGAGCTCGGGGATGGTAGAAAGAATGAATAGGACACTGAAAAACGCGCTGACAAGAGTCATCCAAGAAACAGGGAAGGGATGGTCAGAATTACTACCCAGCATTTAATGAGGCTGCGAGCCACCCCAGGACGTGCGACTCCTTATGAATTAATGGCAGGACGAGCTTAGAGACTGCTGGAGGATCTGACTGGAGGGATGGGAGAACCAGGACCAGTACAAGATAGATTAAGACGACATTTAGTACAACTAAACCAGGAGGTACAAGCACTAAATACAGAAGTAAGGAACCAGCAAAAGATTAAAGATCTGGAGAGAAAAAATACTGGACTTAAACCAGAGTAGTTGCCCAAAATTGGCCAACAGGTAATGACGCAAGTTATTGGGAGAAAGGGAATGGAACCTCGGTGGATGGGGCCATATACTGTATTAATGACAATTGATACATGTGTTTGTCTACAGGAACCTCCGTTTGCCTACAGGAAAAAAAATGGATGTAAGATGGAGACACTGGAGCCAGACCAAGCCGTTGATGGGGCACGGGGAAGAGATTTCCCCATCTTTTGGGGACCCTATGATTAAAAGGAAATAACAACGAGTATTGACCTGTCTTTTCTCCCCTATATTTGATCAGGACCGGATTTCGAATGGCTAAGTCGATTCTTCCGCTCACTATTTTACATGTCTCTTTCTTACAGATGAACGGGCCCGACCTCAGTACTGCCACCACTTCCGGGGATGGGATCCTGCGAACTCTCATTACTATACGACTTTAACCTTCCCCGGGACTCACTCCTTGACTCTAGAGTTCCGATTATCTCCCTTTTGTGGGCGGACTACCGGAGCCCTCGCACTACATCCCAACAGAACTCAGAATCTTTTATTCACCCTAGCAGAGGAGATAGACCGGTTCCGAGACACAGCTGCTCTTTGGGAACCGCTGGTGTCGGGACTGGAGGACGTTCCCCAGGGGATATCCACTCCCTTTTATAGGCCATCCTACCTCCGAAGGAGGGCAGTGCAACCTGTATTCACACATTCCCGTCCGACGGCTCCTAACCCTCACCGAATTACGTTAAGTCAGATAAGTTACATTGAGCCACTGTCAGAAGGCCACCGCCTCCGTCTCAATGCCATGTATGAAGTAGCCTTAACCCCTCTCCGAGCCTTGCGCACATGGCTAATAGCAGGACAGACCCAAGGGGGGGGGGGGTGCAGAGACAGGCAGAGAGAGAGAGAGAGAGAGAGACTGCTAGTTACCACAAGCCAGTGCTGAGACTGTTAAACGAGCTGGAGTCTTTATGCCTAGCGGTGATGTAGGATACCGATGGGGTGGCTTATCATGGGAATGATAGATTTACTGTTCGGGGAACAAACAACACCTACCACGGCGCTGGGGTTCTGCGTCGACCGGCCAGGAGCACGCTTTTTCTGTGAGATGACCCAAAACACACAAGGGGGTCTGTGCCAGTAAAATCACAGGAAGAAAGGACAATAAGAAATATGACGTAATTTGCTGTTTTCTGCAAGAATGTGCTATTTTGTTTTGTTTTATCTGTTCTGTTCGTGCTTAGTTAAAGTGTGAAAACACAACTGTTTTTTTGGATCGGGAAAAGTTTTTTTTTTTAATTTATGTAAAGTGACGCAATTGCGTGCGCCTGACAATGTTTCGCTCCACCTTCTTAAAGACATGCAAAGGAGTTTACCCTTTTCACTGACAGCTGTTTAAGTTCACCAAGCAACAACTTTAGTATGACATTTAAAGATATTGGAATTTTTAAAGTTACATTTCTTAATTTTAATTTAACATTTCCCAGAAGGAAAATTATGATTTGATAAATTAACCCCTTGGGCTTTAAGCAGAGTCACAATGGATTATCTTCTTTCTTTTGTTATACGGAAGTTGCCTTGTAAACTAATTGCAGCACTTCTGTCTCCAATGTTAAAACACTGTGTAAGCCACCTAGCATGGAAATCACTTGTTTCTGAAATTGGAATTGATAAGATAAATTGATAGAAATGAAATTGAACATTGACAAAACCTGTCAGTTCAACAGTACTGCTGTTTGGATTTCGGGATAATTTTGAAATGACAAAATGGACTCAGGCTCTATAATAACAACAGAAAACGCTGGAAAAACTCAGCAGGCCAGGCAGCATCCGTGGAGAGAGAAAGAGAGTTAACGTTTCAGGTCGATGACCTTTCATCAGAACTGGGAAGAGCCGGAAATCAAATAGATTTAAGGCCAGGGTAAAGCTGGGAAAAGGGGGGGGGGGGGGAAGGCTCTATATATTGGGTTACTTTTGGGAAAATAAAAGATCCTCTAAAATAGTGACAAATAAAAAAACGTTAATAACTTGGACCAAGTGAGAACGTTTGATCTATGTTTTCAATCTTAAATATTGTACTGGACAGTAAAGTTTCTCCAGGGCTCATGAATGAGATATGAATGGTAATTAAAGGGAAGTGATTGAAGGTGTAAGATTGAAACAGGAGAATTACACTACTGAATGGGAATTTTAAAAGTTTTCTAGTGAAAGTCAGGAAAGAGTAGCTAAGAATAGTAAATTGTTAGCTTTCTCTCGGAGACATTTGTGTCCCTGCTTCTAATGAACCTTTTTAAGAAAACTGAATTTCATAGTCCGGCCACTACCCAAGACATCGGGACCAGGCAGAGGAAGATGAACAAAGACCTCCAGACAATCTTTTGATAAGATACCTGAAAGCCCGAGAAAGGCACATGTGGCATGATATGGAGATACCGATATGAGTGTGCAAATGTGATTTGTTACGTATGAAGCAATTACCATCCGCAAATGTATGTTGAATTTGCACTGAAGAACGGGTCTCAGACATGCTCAGTTACTTGACAACAGCAAGACATGAAATGGTTAATTTGGCTCAGGAGAGCGAGACAACTTCCAAAGCATTGACACATAGTCCATCGAGAAACTATCTAATTAATGAAACAATCAGAATAGAGTTAAACACACTGGTATCTGTTAGAAGGATTGAACATTGAAGTTGAAGTGGAGAGTTACCTGGAATCTGGATTGGGACAATTGAGGGCTAAGGAGAAATCATGTTTAGCAAGAATTATCCACAAGATGGATACGAGTAAAAGAGAAATCTGGAGAATCTTTTAAGTCCATGATTTGTTGATTAGATGTTAAACTGTAATGTCGCTTGAAATGATTGTAAGACTGAATTTAACTGTGACTGTAATGATTGTGTTTTATAGGTAACAGAGCGTGGGAAAAACCAGTACGAATCCAGTATGAGGTGATTTTGGTGGTGCCTCCTGTGTCACTACTACCGCAACTACCATGCTTTATGGGTCTAACAGGACCTGTCCTATCAACCAACACGTTTTTAAGTATGAGCTGTACAATTATGTAGCACAAATCGGATACTACATTCCCCCGTTGACTAAGGGTATCAGTGAGCTCATGATACGACTGAACTCCTCCCTAAAGCATTTTTATGTTTTGGAGGAAGATAACTCGAGAATAGATATTGAAACTGACAGCATAGAGGACAACTCACACTGGTGGGATATTGGGCTTAATATATCAGCACTCCCATATTTCACACGCTCTGGTAGTTCTCCAACTTGTAATGATAGTGTATATGTAACCTATGTAGTAAGATGCATAAGCCAATTGGGTACTCATGCCTATGACTAACCAGCACTAACAAATTAATTGAGCACACCGAAAGAGAAGATCCGAAGCAACGTAGAGGAGACCCCAGGCGTGGTAACATCAGGAAAGATAGAAGAAACAGAGGATACCCCAGGCAGGGAAGAATTGGGAAACCGGAACAGTGAATTGAATTTAATGATGTTGAAAGGTGACCACATGGGTGGTCATTTGGGACTGGGGACTAAAGACACAGATCCATCCATGGATCCGACTGATTTCACATGTATGAGTCGTGGTGCAGTTAGTAATTGTCCTGACCTTGTTATGTATGACATGCAGGAAATGTAAACGGACTCGGGCGAAACAAATTGCAAAGCAAGTGGTTAAAACTGTTAATGCTTATATTGCTCCTAGCCCAAGCATTTCAGATGATGACTTTAACAACTTGTTGGAAAAATCAAGTGTATGAATAATGAAGCATTTGTATAATGAATCGGGGAATGCCTAAATATTAACTTTACTCATCTGATGCTTACCTGGTGCCTAGACGGGAGGCCACCCCGACAGGATTCACACTAGACCATATGCAACAAATGTGCGGCCTAAATGGAATAACCAAAGGCCTGTGGGGGGGGAAGAGGAGTGTAGAACAAATTGGGGGGGGGGGTTACAGGAAAAAACTTCATCATTCGTGCTATTTGATCTGGGAAAACCTATATGCGTTTCTGACATAATGGCCCAGAAATTGGCCTCTCCGGCTTGCTGCGGGGGTAAGGATCGAGCGTGATCTTACCTACCACGCCTGCCGTTCTGTTTTGGGCCCACACGAACTTCGGGTCCCGGGCCTCTCCCTGGTGCCGGCGCGCAGTGTGTGCGTGTCCCAGAGGCGCAGTTAGTTCGATGCGACCTCTGGGATCACGTGGGTCATGGAGAGCCAATGGCAGCACACCATCTTTCATTCATAGTTTTGACAGGAGAACAGTCAAAACTATGAATACAAATTGCCCCCAAAAGAACAGCTAAACCTCAATTATTTTTTTTAAAAAACCATCACATTAATAAAATAACAATTGTTAAATAAATTAACCAATTTAAACAAAAATTTAAATTTTTGCAAAAATTTAAATTCTTTTTAAAAGTTATAAAAATAAACTTACCTTTCTTTAAAGTCTCTAAAAAAGATAAACCTGTTGAAAAAAAATTTAAATAGTACTTAATTAACTACTTACCTTGTTAAAAGGGGGCCTTACGCCTCCTTTTTTCATGTGTAAAATCTTCCATACTTACCCTCGCGTTCAAACCTGAAAAAAAAACTAAGTGTGCTGCGTGCGCACAGCCTGTAGTGCGCACGTGGTTCACTTAGGAACCGCCCCCTTCGCAATATCGGAAGTGCCGGTTTCCCGCGCATGCGCAGTGCATGCAGGAAACCGGCACTTCGGGACCCAATACGGGTGAGTAAACAGTGCGTAAGCTCCCGTATTCGGCCGAATTTCTGGGCCATTATACACTCACTAGCTTATCACACTATTTCGCGTAGAGAGCACACTCTCCCATCCCCTTCAAGGGTCCTTTCTGGGGGATTGGAAGGGCGGACTGAAGGATTCAGCTTATACTGAAGAATCCAGCTTGTTCCCAAAGAATTCTGGGATACTTGACTATTTTAACTGAAAAGATTTAGCTTGTTTCCAATGAATTCTGGGATACTTGACTATGCAGGTTTAGCTGACTGAAACACATTTGCAGACAGCAAGGGGCCTCTTCTCTTATCAAACTTCGGAATGTGTTTGTATTCACAGCCTCAGTCGAGTCATTGTCAAAACATAGCCTGGCCTCCCAAAAGATAAGGGTGCAATTAACAACCGACACTGTTCCAGTCACCGAGCGCAAAATCCATTACGGCCTTGAGCCATCCCGCTTGTTCGACAGTTAGGGATAAAAAATGTTTTCTCAAACTATAAACTCTGCCTACAAAGGGGAAGAGATAAAAGCAGGAATTTGGGGAGTAGGATGAGACAACCAACTTCTGTGACTGGCATGGTCAGGGGGTATCCGAGTTCAAGGGGAGGGCCCGACAGTTGGGTGACTAACCATCTAACCAATAGAGATTAACTGTAGTGACACTGTTTGTACATGTACGCCCCATTCTGCAGTAAGTGGGCCGTGCTTATAGAAATGTATAACTTGAATGAACCGTTACTTGTCCCTCAGAGAGTGAACCCCTAGCCTGAGGAAGCTGAGTGGCTCTCCCTTGTGCACAAGTCTTTTGTTTGTTTTAATAAATTCTGAACTTGTCTGCAATTCCGTCTCCGTCTGAGATTTCTCCAAATTCAAATCTAACACTGCCTAGTGATCATAGACCAGTTTACAAGGTGGGTGGAAGCATTCCCCCCTAGAGCCTGTAATGCTCAGACTGTGGCCCGAATATTTGCATACGACGTGATACCGAGATGGGGGGGTCCCGTTGCAAATAGATTCAGATCAAGGTACCCACTTTACGGGAAAGGTAAGGTACTGGGAGTAAGACAAAAGTTCCACATCTCCTATCATCCGCAAAACTCAGGCATGGTAGAGCGAATGAACAGAACCTTGAAAACAACTTTAAGCAAGGCCATAGCCGATACCGGACAGGGATTGGTGGATGTCCTCCCGTGTACCTTGATGAGGCTGAAATCCACCCCAAACAGGGTAAGCGGACTGACACCATGTGAAATCATGACTGGACGAGCAATGCGTCTGCTGGAAGGAGTAGCATGTGGTAGCGTGGGACTAGGACTCTTAAAAGATAAAATTAGGAAATACGTACAAACATTGGATAAACAATTGAAGGAGCTCAAACAAGAAGTTAAAGAACAGCAAGACATCAGAGATCAAAATACACCAAAGCAGGGGGCCTCGGAGCTCCTTCCCAAGGTGGGCGAGCAGGTATTTGTTAAAATATCGCCAGAGAGATCGGGATTCTCACTTAGATGGACCGGACCATTTGACGTTATCATGACCAGCAATACGTGTGCATGCATAGATATGAGGGGAAAGGGAGATGGAAACATTGGACCCAACTGAAACGATACAACAATAACCCATCTGACCATAAATCCCACAGGAATAATGGAATAAACACCGGAGATAAACTAACATCTGGTGACGACCAGGCTTCTGCTTAATTTACAGGGAAACTTCGCCATGAAGATGGTATTACTGCTGGGAATCATATGCATCACAAAATAAGCGAAGGGACATCGCACATTACACGACAAGTATATAACGAAGAAGCACCATGTTTAAATGGAACAATCATATTCGGAGTCTCATCCACGGTCCCCAATACACAGAAAGAAGAGACAAGTGAACCGAAGATGCTACAATGTCCAGATATGAAACCTGGACCCACGAATAGATTAGTATTATTTACCGAAGGAGAACAATTGTATGGTAACGTGAGACATGAAATTGTACCGGTACTAATGAACCTAACCATGTTACAATGGCCAGGATATTGTGAGAGGTTTAACAAAACCAAAGAATTGCATGCATATATGATAAAGAATGTAATTAACCAAGCTGCTGATGCCACAGGGGCCATTAGTTTCAGTGGACATGCTGCATTCCACCAAAGGATTAAGAGGAGCTCAGGAACCGCCATACTCACAGGAATAAACACAGGGACATCATTCATTAATGCCCCAGATATACAAGGAGTCCAGATTAGCGTGGAACGACTACAAAGGGTAATGCAGCAGATTTTAGAGAAGGAAACTGGTTTGGTTTGACAAGGATCAGAGTTAGGAGTTCATACGATAAGGAAATTACTCGAGGGAATCAAGTTTATAGAGGACCATGCTAGCATTATCAACAAACTGAACCATAGAGGTGAGAAACAAGCAAAGGATGGGGTAGGGCGAGGCCTGTGTCATGCCTATGGCCAATGGATCACCGGACAGTTAAAATATAATCTGGCACAGATACAGCGAGGCGAGGTACCAGAATGGATTAACAGCACACAGCTCCATGGCCTCAGCCAGATTCGAGGCCCTCTGAGTGCTTGAACCCTCAAAGGAATGACCAGAGTATATCCGGTGATAGAAAAATGTAAAGCAGAAGTGACAGCAATGATAGGCATGGTACTCCTGATACCAGTGGTGGGACTAGACACGAGTTCATACCCACAGTACCAGGTAACAAATATAGGGATAGTGAGGGGTGAGACATACCACCAATACTATCCGATTGATAGCTACGCCATCAGGAAGAATGGTACTATGAGAGGAGTCTCCCTAAATGAATGCCACGGGAAAGGCACGCTTATGATATGCCCACATCCGGTAGGAGAAGGCCCTAAGGATGATTGCAGCTATAATAAGACAGAGGGGTGTGTATTGGAATTATGACATGTTGACCACCATCACACCGGCTCACGATAGACGGGAGAAGGGGAGTATTGTATAGCCACCACAGAGACTGAGTACCAATATAGTAACCTTGTGTGTGCAATCACAATGCCCAACTTCTGCTTTACGCCAAAGATCCCTGCGACAATTGGACACACCAGATTGATGTATGTACATTCAAGAGAGGAGATAAAACTAAATGTGTCAGATAATCTAAGGGACGAGTTGGTCAATTATAAAGATCCGGTAGGGGCCCCAGTACCCCACCTGCAAGAGGATCTGCAAGAAATGAAAGAGGATTTAAGTAAGATGGTGAAACAATACATAGTGTTGCAAAGGAATTTTGCAGAATTAGAAAAGGACTTAGAGGTTGGGCTACAGGAATTCCCGTGGTATGAGCAGCTGTGGGATTGGGGAATGAATGTCAACATACATCCATGGATCCGCATCATTTCTCCTATATATTAGTGATAGTACAGTTAGTCATGGTTATAGGATGGGGAATGGCAGCATGCACCGCTTTTAAAAAGGAACGGACCAAACAAAGAGCTAAAGCGAGTCTGAAAGAGTTGGAAAACCCAAGTTTGCTCGAAATATGATGGGTATGCAGGGCCTCCTGAACCAACGAATGATCACCGCATGGGGCAGGAGGCACAGCGATGCATATACATGAGGTGTAACCTGGGCAGGGGCCAAGTAACAAAAGGGGGGATTGAAGTGGGGAAAGAGTTAAAATGACATCACTGGCCGTTTCGCTGAATGGTGTAAGAAAGACAGGGGCTAACATGAAAGGCCACATCTATAAAGATGCGGTCAAGATAGCTGATCTTTGAAGACTAAAAACAATTAAGTGGAGACAGGATGTCCAGCATTTCAACTGCCTTTAAGAACTTTATTATCTGGGTCGCATTCCAAGATATCTTTTGATCAGCGTTCAGCAGTTTGAGTGAATGATTGAGGAGGCAGCTTACACAAGTTTACCTTAGGACATGTAACCAATCCGTGAAGAAGCCTGCGGGCCAAGATCCAATCAGGTTGCAGGAATGAATTGTGCACGAGCCTGCCATGCGTATTTTAATATATAAAAATGTAGTGTTTGCTGTAACAATTTGGAGAAGTCTCCTGGCAGGCCAGTAGAGACTGTCTCCCCACCGGTGTAATAAAGACAACTTGACTATCGATCTAAAAACCTTGGGCCAGAAATTCGGCTCCCTGGCTTCCCGCGGGTGCAAGGATCGCGCGCGGCCCTACCTACCGCGCCTGCTGTTGATCTCTGGACCCACGAGGAATTCGGGTCCTGGGCCTCCTCCAACTGCCGGCGCGCAGTGCTTGCGTATCCCAGGGGCGTAGCTAGTGCGATGCGTCCCCTGGGATCACGTGGGCCATGGAGAGCCAATGGCAGCAGACCATCTTTCATTCATAGATTTGACAGGAAGACCTGTCAAATCTATGAATACAGATCGGCCCCAAAACATCCCTAAAACTACAAATACATTTTTAAAAAAACATCACATTTTTAAAATAACTATAAATTACTTTAATTAACAATTTTTTTTAAAATTAAAATTTTTGAAAAAATTAATTACACTTTTTAAAGGGGTTAAAACTAAACTTACCTTTCTTTAAAGTAATTAAAAAAGATAAATCTGTGAAAAATATGTTTAAATTTTAATAAAATCAACACTTTCCTTGTTAAAAGAAGGCCTTGCGCCTCCTTCTTCAATGTGTATCTTCTCCATGCTAACCCTCACGGAGGAACCTGTAAAAAAAACCGAAGTGCGAGGCGAATGCGCTGGCCCTCCAGCGTGTGCATTCGACCTCTCAACCCCTTCCTTCAGGGGAACGGAAGGGCCGGTTTCCCGCGCATGCGCAGTGCATGCAAGAAACCGGCACTTTTGTTCCATCCACGGGTGAGTACATAGTGCGTACTCACCCGTGGCGAGCCTAATTTCTGCCCCAAGTACTCCACAACAGTAGCATTCCCTGTGTCTCCATGTTACCGAGACGGATTCTAACCTGAAATAAAGACAGAAAATGCTTGGAATACTCAGCAGGTCTGTCCGTCACAGGGGAAAAAGAGTGGAAGAGCTATAGTGATAGGGGACTCAATTGTAAGGGGAATAGATAGGCGTTTCTGCGGCCGCAACCGAGACTCCAGGATGGTGTGTTGCCTCCCTGGTGCAAGGGTCAGGGACGTCTTGGAGCGGCTACAGAACATTTTGGAGGGGGAGGGCGAACAGCCAGCTGTCGTGGTGCACATAGGCACCAACGATATAGGTAAAAAAGGGGATGAGGTCCTAAAAGCAGAATATAGGGAGTTAGGAGGTAAATTAAAAAAGAGGACCTCAAAGGTAGTAATCTCAGGATTGCTACCAGTGCCACGTGCTAGTCAGAGTAGAAATAGGAGGATATTTCAAATGAATACGTGGCTAGAGGAATGGTGCAAGGGGGAGGGATTCAAATTCCTAGGACATTGGAACCGGTTCTGGGGGAGGTGGGACCAGTACAAACCGGACGGTCTGCACTTGGGCAGGGCCGGGACTGCTGTCCTAGGGGGAGTGTTTGCTAGTGCTGTTGGGGAGGATTTAAACTAATGTGGCAGGGGGTTGGGAACCTGAGCAGGGAGACAGAGGAAAGCATGTCAGGAAGGGACAGAAGGTACGGAGTAAAAGGTAAAGTGTTAAATAAGGAAAAAGCAGGAAGTAAGTGTCGCAAAACACATTTGAAAGTTCTTTATCTGAATGCACGTAGCATTCATAACAAAATTGACGAGATAACGGAACAAATAACTATGTATGGGTATGATCTTGTGGCCATTACAGAAACATGGCTGCAGGGTGACAACGTCTGGGAATTAAATATGCCAGGGTATTTAACCATCAGGAAGGAAGGGGAGGGGGGGTGGCTATGTTAATAAAGAAAGGAATCACTGTAATACAGAGAAATGATATTGGGTCAAAAGATCAGGATAATGAAACAGTTTGGGTAGAGATTAGGAATAATAAGGGGAAAAAGCACTGGTTGGTGTAGTATATAGGCCTTCTAATAGTTGCAACTCTGTTGGAAGAAGTATTAATCAGGAAATAGTTGGGGCATGTAATAAGGGAACAGCTATAATTATGGCGAATTTTAACTATCATATTAACTGGACAAATCAAATTGGGCAGGGCAGCCTTGAGGAAGAGTTTATTGAGTGTCTTAGGGATGGATTTCTTGAGCAGTATGTAACTGATCCTACAAGGGGGCAAGCAACCTTGGACCTGGTACTGTGTAATGAGTCTGGATTAATTAATAATGTCCTAGTTAAGGATCCCCTTGGAATGAGTGACCATAACATGGTTGAATTCCATATCCAATTAGAGGGTGAGAAGGTTGGTTCTCAAACAAGCATACTGAGCTTGAATAAAGGAGACTATGATGGCATGAGAGCAGAATTGATTAAAGTGGACTGGGAAAATAGATTAAAGGGTAAGACGGTACATGAGCAGTGGTGTTCATTCAAGGAGTTATTTTATAACTTTCAAAATAAATATATTCCACTGGGGAAAAAAGGGTGTAAAAGAAATGACAGCCATCCATGGCTAAGTAAAGAAATTAAAGAAAGTATCCAACTAAAAACAAGGACATATAAGGTAGCCAAAGTTAGTGGGAGGATAGAAGATTGGGAAGTCTTCAAAAGACAACAAAAAGTAACTAAAAGATTGATTAGAAAGGGAAAATAGACTATGAAAATAAATTAGCAAAAAATATAAAAACAGATAGCAAGAGTTTCTATAGTTATATAAAAAGAAAAAGGGTGGTTAAGGCAAACGTAGGTCCCTTGGAGGGAAATTAATGGTGGGAAACATGGAGATGACAAAAATGCTGAACAAATATTTTGTTTCAGTCTTTACGGTAGAGGACACTAAGAATATCCCAACACTGGACAAACAGGGGGCTCTAGTGGGGGAGGAGCTAAATACGATTAAAATTACTAAGGAATTGGTACTCAGTAAAATAATGGGACTCAAGGCGGATAAATCCCCTGGACCTGATGGCTTACATCCTAGGGTCTTAAGAGAAGTGGCAGTCAGAATTGTGGATGCTTTGGTAATAATTTTCCAAAACTCCCTGAACTCAGCAAAGGTCCCGGCAGATTGGAAAACTGCTAATGTAACACCCTTATTTAAAAAGGGTTGTAGGCAGAAGGCTGGAAATTATAGGCCAGTTAGCCTAACATCTGTGGTGGATAAAATTTTGGAGTCTATTATTAAGGAGACAGTAACGGAACATTTAGATAAACATAATTTAATAGGACAAAGTCAGCATGGCTTTATGAAGGGGAAGTCATGTCTGACAAATTTGCTCGAGTTCTTTGAGGATATAACGTACAGGGTGGATAAAGGGGAACCAGTGGATGTAGTGTATTTAGACATCCAGAAGGCATTCGACAAGGTGCCACATAAAAGATTATTACTCAAGATAAAAAATCACTGATTGGGGGTAATATTCTGCCCTGGGTGGAGGATTGGTTATCTAACAGGAAGCAGAGAGTTGGGATAAATGGTTCATTCTCGGACTGGCAACCAGTAGCCAGTGGTGTTCCGCAGGGGTCGGTGCTGGGTCCCCAACTCTTTACAATCTATATTAACGATTTGGAGGAGGGGACCGAGTGTAACATATCAAAGTTTGCAGATGATACAAAGATGGGAGGGAAAGTAGAGAGTGAGGAGGACATAAAAAACCTACAAGGGGATATAGACAGGCTGGGTGAGTGGGCAGAGATTTGGCAGATGCAATACAATATTGGAAAATGTGAGGTTATGCACTTTGGCAGGAAAAATGAGAGAGCAAGTTATTATCTTAATGGCGAGAAACTGGAAAGTACTGCAGTTCAAAGGGATCTGGGGGTCTTGGTGCAAGAAAAGCAAAAAGTTAGTATGCAGGTGCAGCAGGTGATCAAGAAAGCCAATGGAATGTTGGCTTTTATTGCTAGGGGGATAGAATATAAAAACAGGGAGGTATTGCTGCAGTTGTATAGGGTATTGGTGAGACCGCACCTGGAGTACTGCATACAGTTTTGGTGTCCATACTTAAGAAAAGACATACTTGCTCTCGAGGCAGTACAAAGAAGGTTCACTCGGTTAATTCCGGGGATGAGGGGGTGGACATACGAGGAGAGGTTGAGTAGATTGGGACTCTACTCATTGGAGTTCAGAAGAATGAGAGGCGATCTTATTGAAACATATAAGATTGTGAAGGGGCTTGATCGGGTGGACGCGGTGAGGATGTTCCCAATGATGGGTGAAACTAGAACTAGGGGACAAAATCTTAGAATAAGGGGCTCCTCTTTCAAAACTGAGATGAGGAGAAACTTTTTCACTCAGAGGGTAGTGGGTCTGTGGAATTTGCTACCCCAGGAAGCTGTGGAAGCTACTTCATTAAATAAATTTAAAACAGAAATAGACCGTTTCCTAGAAGTAAAGGGAATCAAGGGTTACGGGGAGCGGGCTGGAAATTGGACATGAGTTTGAGTTCAGATCGGTCAAAGCCCTGTGGGTGGCGGAGCGGGCCCAGGGGCCGAGTGGCCTGGTCCTGCTCCTGCTTCTTGTGTTCTTTAGAGTGAGGTTGGATCAGATCAGCCATGATCTCATTGAATGGCGGAGCAGGCTCGAGGGGCCGATTGGTCCACTCCTGCTCCTATTTCTTATGTTCTTATGTTCTTAGGACTGATTGGAACTCGATTCCCGATACAATCAGTGAATCGTCTTTTAGAAACATCGAGAGAGAACAGGAACAGAGGAGGGAACAACCGGCGGACTGGATTCCAATTCCACTTCCGCAAGTTATTACTAACAAAAAACACCAGAAAATGGGAACAACAGACTAATTCCTCTGGATTTAAATGTTCAGGATTTTAACCAAGAACTTCTCCCCTGTTCCCAAATACACCTCGAAGAATCGGGATATTTTAAAATGCGGGAAATATAGGAGGGACAGGAGTGCTGAAATCTCTGTGGCAGTTACTGAGCCCTAGGTGGGATTCTTTTCCAGCCCGGGAGATTGTTAACAGTGAAAGAGATACTGGGCTGGAAGCAGGACGGGTGCTCTTTTCAGTTACTCCACTTTAACTTTTATTTACAGAGCGAGCGGTGGAATTAACATTGACAGTCAAAATATACAGATTTGCTGCAAATCTGAAAACATCGAAACAGAGGAACAGGAAGAGGCCATTCAACCACCCGAGCCTGTTCAACCACCGTAAACCCACAATGCCCAGAGTCAGTGACCCTATACCCACAATGCACAGGGTCAGTGACACTAAAACCACAATGCCAAGCGTCAGTGACCCTGTACCCACAATACGCAAGGTCAGTGACGCTATACCCACAATGCCCAGTGTCAGTGAACCAGTACCCACAATGTCCAGCGTCAGTGACCCTATATCACAATGCTCATGGTCAGTGACCCTAAACCCACAATGTCCAGGGTCAGTGAATCTGTACCCACAATGTTCATGGTCAGTGACACTGTACCCATAATGCTCATGGTCAGTGACCCTGCACCCACAAAGGCCAGGGTCAGTGACACTATACCCACAATGTTCATGGTCAGTGACCCTGTACCCATAATGCTCATGGTCAGTGACCCTGTACCCATAATGCTCATGGTCAGTGACCGTGCACCCACAATGGCCAGGTTCAGTGACACTATACCCACAATGGCCAGGTTGAATGACCATACCCACAATGCCAAGGGTCAGTGACCCAATACCAAACAATGCCAAAGGTCAGTGACATTGAACCCACAATCCCGTCTCCTTAGGAATGCCTTTGACCAATTGGCTTCGCTGTCAGCCTGCGATGTGTCTATGGTCGGCTCAGTGACCCTAAACTCCTCAGCCCAGGTTCCTGACATCACCAGGCTGGACATAGCAGGAGCTGGGGAAGAGAAAGCAACAGGGATTGTGGCCCAAATCAGGGCAGGGCACAATAATTAACACTCGGTCTCTGGCATCATATCCCTCTCACCTGGTGAGGTACTAAGCTCCCCACACAGAGCAGGAAGATACCAGGCTCCATGCTCAGCCAGTGCTGAGTGAGCTGCTTTCACCCGGTGTAGTACTGAGCCGTACACATAGAACAGGAGGATCCCAGACTCCATCTCCACCTGTTCTGAGTGAGCTGCCCTCCCTCACCCGGGTGTGGTACTGAGCCACACAAACAGAGCAGAAAGATCCGAGGCTCCATACCCGGCCTGTGCTGAGTGGGCTGCCCTCTTTCACCCGGTGTGTTACTGAGCCCCAGACACAGAGCAGGAAGATCCCATTATTCTGTCCAGCCTGTGCCCAGCGAGCTGCTTTCACCAGTGTGGTACTGAGCCCCACGTATAGAACAGGAGGATCCCATGCTCCATCCACGCCGGTTCTAAGTGAGCAGCCCACTCTCACCCGGGTGTGGTGCTGAGCCACATAAACAGAGCAGGAAGATACCAGGCTCCATACATGGCCTGTGGTGAGTGAGCTGCCCTCTTTCACCTGATGTGGTACTGAGCCCCACACACACAGAGCACAGGAAGATCCCAGACTCCATGCTCGACCTTTGTTGAGTGAGCTGCCCTCTCTCACCCCGTGTGGTACTGAGCTCCACACACAGAGCAGGACGATCCCAGTCTCCATCCCTGGCCGTTGCTGAGTGAGCTGCCCTCTCTCACCCAGTGTGATACTGAGCCCCACACACAGAGCAGGAAGACCCTGGGCTCAATGCCCCGCCTCTGCTGAGTGAGCTGCCCTCTCTCACCTGGTGTGGTACTGAGTACCACACATAGAACAGGATGGTCCCAGGCTCCACGCCCGCCTTGTACCCAGTGAGCTGCTTTCATCCAGTGTGGTTCTGAGCCACACACATGGAGCAGGAAGATCCCAGGCTCCATCCCCGGTCTGTGCTGAGTGAGCTGCTCTGACCCAGGACGATACTGTGTCCCACACACAGAGCGGCACAATCCCAGGTTCCATGCCCGGCCTGTGCCCAGTGAGCTGCCCTCTCTCACCCAGTGTGGTATTTTGCCCCACACACAAAGCAGGAAGATCACAGGCTCCATGCTCGGTCTGTGTCCAGTGGGCAGTCCTCTCTCACCCGGTTGAATGCGGCCGGTCTCTCAGGCTGACACCAGGAGTTTTGAAGAGCTGGTGCAGCGCCGCAACTGGCGGGAGCGGGGTGCTGCAGCGTGACATGTTTACATAGACAGATCCTATTGGAACCCCTGAGTCGGGGATTTACACTCGGGCCTCGCGGGGATTCCCGGCCCCAAACCCCTTCTTCCCTCCGGAGTTCCCCCGCTGGATGAGGAGCCACGGGCCGGGACATTGCCTATGGCTGCCGCCCAACGCTGATCTATCTACCACCGGCTCGCTGACAATTCCGTCCTCTGAGGAGGCCTTGCGGCTAATCGGAGTCACCGCTGTGTGACCGACAGCTGTCTCAGCCAATCAGAGCGCAGCGTAAACCGCGATGGACCAATCACAGCTGAACCGCGCACGGACTTTGTGACGGTCAGCTCACCGTAACCAATTGCTGAGCGCCGCTACCACGCTATGACCAATCGATGCACAGACGTGCGGTTTATTTCCGCACAGTGAAGATGCGTCATTCTCCTCCCAGCTTCATTGCGTCATTTTGCTTTGACGGACAGGCGAGTCATGCCGCTGTTGTGCGCCGGTTCCAAAGAGAGAGAGGAGGCGGGCAGGCGCTCTTAAAGCGGAGCCGCGCTGAGAATTACAGTTGTGCAACTATATTTCACTGCTGATCATTAAAGCTGGAACCGGACTGCTGAAGGTCAGTGGGTGAGAGAGGAGGATCCAGGGGGATAGGAACTGGGAAAGAAATGGCGGGGGGTTGGTGGGTGACGGGGAAATAAATGAGATAGGTGATCTAAATGGTGTGAAGGGAAATAAATAAAAAGGTGGAGAAGGTTAGGGAGGGAATTCAAGAGCTTCGGGCCTCGGCAGCTGAAGGCATGGCCGCCAATGATTGGACTGATTAAAATCGGGGATGCTGAAGATGCCAGAATTAAAGGAGTGCGGATATCTCAAAGTATTGTAGGGCTGAAGGAGGTTACAGAGATAGGGAGGGGCAAGGCCATGGAAGGATTTCAAAACAAGGATGAAAATTTAGGGAGCTGGACCAGGAGCCAATGTCGGTCAGCGAACACAGGGGTGATGGGTGAATGGGACTTGGTGCAAGTTAGGACACGGGCAACAGCGTTTGGATGAGCTAAAGTTTATGGAGGATGGAAATTGGTAGCCGGCCAGAAGAGCATTGGAATAGTCAAGTCCAGAGGCGACAAAGGCATGGATGAGGGTTTCAGCAGCAGATGAGCTGAAGCAGGGACTGAGTTGGGCGATGTTACATAGCTGGAATTAGGCGGTCTTGGTAATGGAGCGGATATGTGGTCGGTAGGTCATTTAAGTGTCACACGGGATACCAAGGTTGTGAATGATCTTGTTCAGCCTCAGACAGTGTACAGGGAGAGGGATGGAGTTGGTGGCTAGGGAACGGAGTTTGTGGTTGGGACCGAAGACAATGGCTTCCATCTTCCCAATATTTAGTTCGAAGAAATGTCTGCTCATCCAGTACTGGAAGTAGGACAAGCAGTCTGACAATTTAGAGACAGTGAAGGGTTCGAGGGAGGTGGTGAGGTAGAGCTGGGTGTTATCAGCGTAGATGTGTAAATTGCTACTATGATTTCAGATGATGTCGCCGAGTGGCAGCATGAAGATGAGAAATAGGAGGGGGCCAAGGATGGATCCTTGGGGGTCACCAGAGGTAATAGTGTGTGGGCAGGAAGAGAATCCCTTGCAGGTGATTCTCTGGTTATGGTTAGATAGATAAGAATGGACCAGGTGAGTGCAGCCCCACTCATCTGGGTGACGGAGGAGAGGCGTTGGAGGAGGATGGAGTGGTCAACCATGTCAAAGTCTGCAGACAGGTCGAGAAGGATGAGAAGGGGCAGTTTTACATTGTCACAGTCACATAGGATGTCATTTGTGACTTTGATATGGGCCATTTCAGGGCTGTGGCAGGGCCGGCAACTTGACTGGAGTGCTTCAAACATGGAGTTGCACGAAAGATCGGCTTGGATTTGGGAGCTGACAATACATTCAAGTACCTTGGAGAGGAAACGGAGGTTGGAGATGGGGCGGTAGTTTGGAAGAACAGGGGGGGGTCAAGGGTGGACTTTTTAAGAAGGGGTGATGACGGAGGATTTGAATGTGAGGGGGACAGTATCTCCTCTAAGATGCTCCTTAAAACCTGCCCCTTTGAACTAGCTTTCGGTCACCTGTCCTATTATCACATTATGTGGCTAGGTGTTAAATTTTGTTTGATAATCGCTCCTGTGAGGTGCCTTGTGATGTTTTGTGACGTTAAAGGTGCTATGTAAAGGCAAGTTGTTGTTGTTCTTGATGATAGGTATGTATATCAATGTTAGAGAGTTCAATTAAGTATCCACAGCGTATAATTTTTATAATTTTATAATTTTTATTGTTTATATGAATACTTCCAATCAGCATTTATATAATTCAAAACATTAAGTATGAATGAAATGGCCTATCTAGAACTCACAAGATTAGAAACATAAATCCAAGCCACATGTATATAATCTAAGGCAGCCTGTGTACAATGTAACCGGGTATACTTATCTCTCAACATAGCATATTCCTGCAATATTGTATTTATAAGCTAACATTATTAGTGGAAACGTTATACATGCGTGTGTGTCATTTAATGCAACATTTCTATATATTGAAATGACATATCTGAAATTTCAGAAAACAATTATAACATTAAACAGTGGATGAATAATTTAAAACCATAAATGTATTAAAACAGTTTGTGCCTATTTAAAGTAGCTTTCTTGAAAGCGAAAGCATTCACATTTACACACCATATCCGTCATTTAAAATAGCATGTGCCTATCGATCGATATCATCCCATTTCAAAATACTTATTCCAGTGTTTCTTCCTCTTTATATGCCCATGTTCAAGGCCACAGGACATTGACCATTTCAATGGGAACAGGAGAGAACGGGTGACTTTAAAATGGGGATTCAATTTTCACCCCCTCCAATAAAAGGGAGATGATGAGAATTGTTTTTAAACAGCGAATTATTATGATCTGGTATTTGCTGCCAGAAAGGGCGGTGGAAGTAGATTCAGTCGCAACTTACAAAAGGGAATTGGATACATACTTGAAAGGGGGAAATTGACAGGGCTGTGGAGAAATAGCAGGGCAGTGGGTCGAATTGGAGAGCTCTTTCAAAGAGCCGGCACAGGCAGGATGGGCCCAATAGCCTCCTCCTGTGCTTTGTCATTCCAGGAATTTTGAGGTGTAATACTCCCTGGTAGCAGGAGGTGGCGCCATTGCCTAAATCATCCCAATCCACCAAGAAGCCTGTTGCTGAAATGCAGCCAGCATTGACACTCCCATTTAACAGTAACTCTGGTAACATTAGTGATTAATTTACATTGATCTCTCCTTTCTTTCTGCCCCCCCTCACCCTCCACAGGTACAGACTGTCGCTGAGGGTCGGGATCCACAGAGCTGAGCTGCATCACTGGTACCTCACCCCAAGGGCCTGCTCTCCTGTGTCAGCCCAGACACTCAGTGAAAGCATCTACCAGCAGGTAGAACTGCTGACCAGGGAGAGCCAGAGAGGGAGAAAGAGTGAGAGAGCGAGAGAGGGAGAGAGAGAGAAAACGCAGGAGAGATAAAAACAGAGATATAGAGAGAATGAAAGACTCAGAGAGAGACACACAGAGAGAAACAGAGGGAGACAGAGAAAGAAAGAGGGAGGGACCGAGAGAGAGCCAGAGAGAGCGAGGCAGAATGAGAGAAATCAAGGGAGAGGTTGAGAGACAGAGAGTGAGAGAGATTGAGCGAGACATAGATAAGGGGAAAGAAACAGTGAGAAACAAGAAATAGCGCAGAGAATCAGAGAGCAGAGAGAAGAGGAAGAGATACAGGATGAGACTTGGAGAGAGTGACAGAGAGAGGGTGAAAAAGACCGACAGTGTGAAAAAGACCGACAGTAATAGAGAGACAGAGTGAGAAAAATAGAGAAACATAATGACAGGGAGAGATACAGCATGAGAGTAACATGGAGAAAGACAGAGACAGAGACAAGATGGAGAGAAAGATAGAAAAGATGGAGGGACAGAGCGATAGCGAGTGAGAGACACAGACAAGAGGGAGGGAGGGAGAGAGAGATGCAGATAAACAGAGAGACACAGAGAGACACACAGATAGAGGGCAGAGAGTGATAAAGAGAGAGAGAGATGGGCAGAAAGACAGAGAGAGAGAAAGGTCAAGTGAGACAGTGAGAGAGAAAAGTTGCAGAGTGAGAGAAAAACAGAGAGAGACAGAGAAGGATGAGAGTGAGAGGAAAATATAGACAGAGGGGGAGAAACAGAAAGGGAGAAAGAGAGAAAGACAGAGACAGAGAGAGAGAAAGTGAAACTGAGAGAAAGAGACAGTGAGAGTAAAACAGAGGGACAGACAGAGAATGTGTGAGAGGGAAATATAAAGAGAGTGAGAGAGAGGAAAAAAAAGAGAAGGGGAGAGAGACAGAGAGAAACAGAGAGAGAGAAACATAGCGAGAGAGAGAGAGAAAATCACAGAGCAGAGAAAGAGAGAGAGAAAAGGAAAGACAGAGAGAAAGCCAAGGAGAGATACAGAAGGAAAGAGACAGAAAGAGAAAGAGCGAGAGACTGATGTGGTGAAAAGTAGAGACAGAGATGAAGAGACTGCGAGAGAGAAAGAGGAAAGGGAGAGATGGAGACAAGGGAGAGAAACATCGACAAGATGGAAGGACAGGGGGAGAGTGAGTGAGAAAGAGAGAGAGAGACGGAGACTAGAGGGGGAGACACAGGAAGACAAAGATAGAGGACAGAGAAAGAAACAGTGGGGGAGAGATGGGGCAGCGAGAGAGATAGAGAGAAAGTGACAGAAAAAGAGACAGAGCGAGACAGAGAGAAATGGAGATAGAGAGAGGGGCAGGAAGAGAGACAGATATAGAGAAAGTGAGAGATAAAAAGAGAGAGTGAGACAAAGCGAAATGTAAATCGAGAGTGGTGAGAATGTGGAACTCGTTACCACAGGGAGTCGTTGAAGCGAATAGTACAGATGCATTGAAGGGGAGGCGAGATAAGCTGATGAGGGAGAAAGGAATAGAGGGTTAGGCTGATAGAGTTAGATGAGGAAAGACGGGAGAAGGCTCGAGTGGAGTATAAACGCTGGCATGGACTTGTTGGGCCGAATGGCCAGTTTATATGCTATATATCCTATGTAATCTTACGTGGAGTGAGAGGGGCAGGGAGAGAGACAGTTGAGAGAAAGTGAGACAGTGAGAGAGAAAGAGAGAAGAATTGAGAGATAGAGAGTGAGGGGCCTAAAAGTAGAGACAGAGAAAGATAATGGGGGAGAGGGAAACATGTAGACAGGGAGAGAGAGAAAAAATCAAAGAGACAGACAGAGAGTGGAGGAGAAGGAAAAAGAGACGGAGTGACAGGGACAGAGAGAGAGGAGAGATTTATGGCAACAGACAAAAGAGAAGATAGAGACAGAGGGAGATGTGCTTCCCTCTTTGTTCTCTAAATTCCTGTGTGCTGTGGGCCCTCTCAACCATTAATGATCCTTTGACAGAATGATATTTAATACTGAGTGTAATCTCAGGTCTTTTATCCCCAATAAGTGCTGAGCTGTTGACAGCTAAACAGAAGACACTTGTTGGCAGATCAATGGATTTGTTCCAGGAAGAAAGTGGATTAATTTATATACTCTGGGTGGGATGAGTATAGCAGGAATTGATGTCCCGAGAGGGAGGAGGTATCACAGAGTGGAAAAGTGCGACTGAACGCATCCCCCAGGATCTGTGGGAATGGGCTCAGTCCCACACACACCCTGGGGTTGGGTCTCAGTCCCATACGCACCCTGGGGGATAGTTTCAGTCCCACACACACCCTGGGAGATAGACCCCGGCCCGCACACACCCTGGGGGTTGGACTCAGTCCCACACACACCCTGGGGGTTGGCTCTCAGACCCACACAAACCCCGGGAGATGGATTTTAGTCCCGCAAACACCCTGGGCGATAGGGCTCAGTCCCACACACACCCTGGGGGGTTCGGTTCCAGTCCCATACACACCCCGGGAGATGGTTTCAGTCCCGCACACACCCTGGGGGATGGACTGAGTCCCACACACACCCAGGGGTTTTGTTTCAGACCCACACACACTCTGGGAGATGTCTGTCAGTTTCGCACACACCCTGGGGGCTGGAACTCAGTCTCACACACACCTTGGGCGATGGGTTTCAGTCCCAAACACAACCTGGGAGATGGTATTCAGTCCCGCACACATCCTGGGGCATGGAATCAGTCCCTCACAGACCCTGGGGGTATGGGACTCTGTTACACACCCTGTGAGATGGAATTCAGTGACACACATTCCTTGGGGTTGGAGTCATTCTATCCGGCCCGCTGGATGGGGCCAGAAATAGAACGCGAGCCGGAACTCGAGCTGCATATCAGTCTGTCAACTTTCACTTCTCGTGAGTCAGAGACCGACTCGAACTGCAGCCAGGGAACACACATTAATACTTAATTCAATTTATCAATTTGTAAAAGCGATTCTCCCCAGCCTGATCTTAAAAGGATCCGTTCCGTGATCCTGGGCCCCAATGGCGAAGGTCCGTACCCAATATACCCTGTCCATTTTAGAGTCGAGTCACGTCTGCTCATCTCGATCACTTTTTCACTGAAGAAAGAGAGCGGCGCTGCGTCTTTCCTCTCCCGGTACCCAGAATACGACGGCAGGGGGATTCTCATCGCCGTCTAAGACACGGCAGTGAATCCTGGAGCACATGGAGTCCAGATAATGGCACGCGATTGTAGTTCAGGCCTTGCAAGGCCTCGGGCTCCCGTACTCAGCATGCTGAATAGAGAAAACCTTTTGTATGGGAGGCCACGCAGAATCGAGCCGCTCTGCCAAACAGTCACGTAGACTTTTAGTACAACATATAATCGATCGATCAATCATTTAATTAATTTAGTAACAGAAGATTTTACTTGACATTGCGTGTATGTAAGATAGCATCTGACGATTATCTGAATTTAGTTTTTCAGGCGGCAGCAGTTGATGATTCTGCCATCCCCATTTGCAACATTTAATCTCTCCTGCCTTCAATTCTAGCAGACTGGCCCTTCAGTTCCTTCCTCCCCTCCCCACCTTTCCCTGCCTCTGCAATTGCTTAAAACCTGCTACATCTCCGACGTTTACCAGTTCTGACGCAGGGTCACAGACCTGAAACGTTAAATCTGTTCCTCTCTCCACAGATGCTGCCTGGCCTGCTGAGTGTTTCAAGCATTTTCTGTTGTTATTTCAGATTTCCATCATCCGCAGTATTTTGCTATTGTATTATTTTTATGATTATTGGGAGGGTAGAAAAGGGACTCATGACCAAAACTATGAGTTGCCCTGTTTCACATTTACCAATTTAACTCTTTGCTCTCACCAATGACTGTTAGTGGGGTCAATAATTCTTGCAAAATTATTCACCCGTTTTAATATTATCCCACTTAATTAGCATAACGGGCATAACTAAACGGACCCGGGTATATTGGACATTGCACTCGCTGTTTATAATTTAAGCCCTTTTTCCCTTTGCCATGAACAATTTAAGTTTGTCATGACTGGAAGAAGGTTGGAGAGATTTATGTCGTTGACCAGTCCCAATATTGAAGAGCACTCGGGGATGAACTGTGCATTATAATGGTGCATTACTTGTGGCCATTCTCAAGTGAAAGTTCACAAAACGTATCAGCATCTTGGCTATTCTCAGGAGTGATCGCACGTTGACAATGAACAAGCTCAATTTTGATGGCTGACCTGGGGCGCAATCTGCGGTTAAATCATTTTCAGAATCACCTAATTATTTCTCAGCGAGGTTTCAAAAGCATAAAGTAGCACTTTCAGGTGCAATTTTTAAAGGTTGTATCAATGATTTTATCCCTGATTGTGCTTTATACCATGGTTATAATTGCCAGCGGAAGCAGAGTCGATCACTCATTTTCCACTATAAGACTGAATTGAGCACTTTTCAAAGTGACTCGCGAACCTGCATCATGTTGGTTAGCCTGTTAATAAGTGTTGTTACTTTTAGTCAGTGTGGAAACGGCATGAAGGGTTCTTTATACAATAAATGCCAGAACTAATTTTAATGGTAGCTGTGGTCAACACAATTCATTTTATTTGTGCGGCAATGTTCCCTCTAATTATTTTTTGTGCGCGGTCCCTTTAAATTTGCTGTATCTCTTCCAGCGGCAGGAGCTGGTGAGCGGCCTGCACGTGACCTCGCCATTGGTCCGCGGCCGCGCACCTTCGGGGGAACATTGGTGTGCGGCCCTCAACAGCTCAACAAAACTTGTTAACCGGCCCTCCAGCACAAATAATTGCCTGCCCCTGCTCTACACTGTCCCATCAAAGACTCCCAGGGGTAGTTATAGTACGGATTAGATACAGAGTAAAGCTTCCTCTGCACTGTCCCATCAAACGGTCTGTGGGTCTAATTCAAAGTTGGCCGCTTCCAATCTGCCTGAACAAACCCGTCCAACTGAGATATCTTGAACCCCGACCGGCCAGAATGTTGACACTCTGGGACACCTGTCTTATCTCAGTACCTTTCTGAATGTATTAGGCACTTGCAGAGATGCCCTGCAGCGGTTTCCTATTCCCATTTCTTGCGATTTTCAAATCTTCTCAGCCTCATTCCACCCCCGAACCGCTTGCCCTCGGACACACTGATCCTAAAGAGAAACAAGACACGGATGTGAAGCTGTGATCAATGCAGTCAGTTTTATTTCTGAGTACAGCCCATTTTTCTGATAGCAGTAATACAGGGGCAGGGGTAACGGGACCTAAACAATCAAACAGAGCCTGCTTCCCGTGAAGGAAGGTTTCATTCAGTGAGAATGTGGAGAGCTCGGGCTGGTGGGAATCCATCACTGGATCTTTCATTGTTTTGGTCTGCAACATCGGACCCCAAAGTAGCAGCCAAGGTTTTTGGCATGCACCTCGCCTGTGTTACAGTCGCCCTCACGACACTCTCCTCCATACCAGTCGCATTCCGCTAAAATACAAAATGAAGAATGAATTGATTGATGGTTCTATACACAGAGGGATGGAGAACAATGAGAAAACATGACGCTGAGTCTGTCAGTGTTACTCGGACTGACTCTGGACCACACATGAACCTTAACTCTTCTATACTTAATGAAACTCCACACCGCTCCCCATCGCCTGACATGTACAGGCTCAATCTTTGTCCTGAAGAGCAGCCCAAGGTGTATTCCTCAGAATGGAGTCCACCACACCCGCTATCTGAGACCAGGGACACAGAGAGGAAGGATCTGACATTGATATAGAACCTTTCCCGGCACCAGAAGGGCCCAAAGAGTTTCACAGACCGTGGATTGTTTCTGAAGTGCCGACACTGTTCTGTCGGAAACACGGCAGCCAATTAGCTCACAGCAAAGTCCCACAAACAGCAAATGAGATTTGACAGTATGGGGAGTCTCTGCTCATGTTGGTTGAGAGAGTGATGTTGGTCCAAGACACCGGGGAGAACTCCCAGCTCTTCAAATAATGCCATCAGGTGTTTCCTGCCCCATGGGCAGGGAGACAGGGTCTCCGTTTAACATTTCATTTCCAACATGACACCTCAGACAGTGCAGCACTCCCCCAGTGCTGTCTGTTTGTACTGGACTGGGGCATCAACCCACAACTTGTTCACTCAACTCCCACCTGAGCCAAACTGACACCCAGCTACTGACAATTGATCATTTCACCACTTGCATCCTCGACTTAGACCATGTTCTCACATCCCGATCTCTATGAAGGCTACAGAATTATTCCAATTAAATAAACCTGTTTTGAAACCCTTTTGACCCCATTCCCTGCAGTCATGTCATGAAAAGCTGACTCATGTCTGGGGGCCGGTTCCACAGACACCTCCAGTATCGCTCCCAATTCACCATTCTTCATCTGTGAGACGGACAGTGAGTGTGGGGGAGAGGGACTGAAGGAGCTCCCGCTCCTGTCCTCACAGAGTCCGCACACTCACACTTTGCAGCGGGTAGCAGTGATCGGGAGCAGCAACTGGGAGTTACCCCCTCCGTAGTACCTGGGTACTGAGGCCAATTAGAGTCTCCCAACCGGTTCAATGCTCCGGCTGAGATCCGCCCACTCGGCCCCGGCCAGTAAGTCGTGTTTTTATTGCTGGTCTGTTTGGATCAGCAGACACCCACCATTCCCTCGACCCACTGAGGTACCCGCTGAACAATCGGGGGATTTATCCGTGGAACTGGTTCAGATTAAATTCTTCAGACTTTCTTACAATCCCACAATCACCTTCACTCAACCAAGCAAACCGTGAAATTCAAACAGAGAGTAAAATAGTTTTTAAAAATAAAACTGTCTGAACACTGGCTGTGGAGAGATCAGAGAAACCTACAGACCAAAACTTCCTGTTACAACGTTGTACACCATTCCAGGAGGGCCGGCCTGAGTCAGCACCAGGAATCCAAGAAGCAAGAGGAGAGCTTTCATCATCATCTTCTGTGGCATTTTCCAGAGTCCGGTTCAGCCGGCTGGAGAAATGTTCTGACTCCGGACTCAGAGTTTGCTGCATTTATAATCTCACACACACGGGGAGTGGCTCTGCTCTCTGGAGATATCCTGGGAAAAGGCGTTTTCTTTCTGTGTGACGTGGATCAGTTGGCAGCTGGACCCAGTTGGCAGTTCTCGATCTTTCAGAAGACAAGGTTGTGTGTTTGGGCCAACTCCAGGACTTAGCTCTTGAGCTCAGCTGGCATGATGCGGCAGGTACACAAACATTATGGGAATCAGGCGGGGAAGTGGAGTTGAGGTCGAAGATCAGCCATGGTATTATTGAATGGTGGAGCAGGTTCGAAGGGCCGTATGGCCTACTCCTGCTCCTAATTCTTATCTCCTTATGTTCTTAACAGGACATTTAACCCATCAAACCTAGGCCTAGAAATTGGATATGGCCCGAAAACGGGCGGCGTCATGGCCCAGTGCTATTTGGCTGCGCCCGTTCAAAGTGGTCCAGGCAGACTGCAAAATTCATGCTGCCTGCTCATTTACATGATTGTAGTGCTGATCTCAGCGCTAAACGCGCTGCTGATTGGCTTACCGCTCAACAGGTGGACCAATATCGGGTGCAGTCTAATGGCCTGTAATGTCTGGCCCCGTCTTTCTGCACTACTTAAAGGGGAGGTGCTTTGATGCAGCAGCACCTCATTGTCACTGCAGTAGGAGTTGGAATTGCAGTAATGAGAACGAGCCACAAGGTCCGCCGATACGGCTCTGGAGGCATTAGTCGTGGCAGTGGAGAGGAGGCGGGCTGTCCTGTTCCCGCAGGGTGGCAGGAAGCCATCAGTGCACACTTCGAGAAGGCTGTGACAGGAGATAGCTGGGTACGTCACGGACAACAGTGTCGTGTCACGGCCAACAGTGTCGTAGCATCTACATGGACCCACTGCCGCAAGAAGTTTAATGACCTCACAAGGCAGGTCAAGGTGAGTGAAGGCTTCAGCAAATTCCATATCCCACCATCTGCAACACAAGTCTCAGACACAGCTCAATGCACCACACCCCCATCACTCACATACCTATCACCACTCAGACCCCACAATCATAGCTTCACTTCAACCTCACAACCTTGCCACTGCTGCAACACTCTCACCCACATTACACACCGACAGCGATTCAACTATGGCAGACACATCACCCAAACATTCACTACACTCACTGACACACTTTCCCTTCTCTTGCAGGCCAAGGTGGCTCACAACCACTGCAAGCAGCGGCAGACGGGAGACGGCCAAGCCGCTGTACAGACCTTTGCCAACTGGAGGAGACAGTGCTCGACATCATTTGATGGGAAGTCACCGAGGCCTCGACAACGCGATGTTGCAGCCCTTGGGGACAATAACGCTATGCTCATTCCTAATCCTTCTGCTCATAACCCACATCCCCTCATCCCACAACCTCTTCTCACTTACTAGCTGCTGATGCTGTATACAAGGAGATCTTGCTTTCCCCCTCCCCTCACCATAACCCGACTCTTGTGCCTTTCTGCTTTCAGATGAACAAGATCTGCCACCCGCATAGCCTGTCCCCGAAGTATTGGAGATGAAGAAAATGGCACACGACACTGCATCTGACACAAGACACCAGCTCAGAAACTGGCACTGCGCAGAAGGTAGAGGGCAATATAGATGCGGGATATGCACATGGTGCCAAGAAACACACACAAACATGTACAGACATTGCTATGCATACATGTACAGACAGTCACATAACACAGGCACGTCCAGATAGGCACACACAGACTGAGCAGGAGGGAGAGGGTTAAGGTTGTAGGTGGATTGAAATCAGTGACAGAGAGATTTTAAACAGGCTTCTAAATGCACTTGTTTGGCACGTAACAGTCAGTCTGCCGATATAGGGCCTAGTGTGGTACAAATCTGACCTCTCACTAAGGACTGTTTGAATTCCCCACATTCATTTTACACAAGATCTTCAGATCAGTAGGGGTGAAAGGTCAGAGTTTTGACCCTCTGTGACACCAGCCCATTGCTGAAGATTATTTCGAGTGCTGTACCGTGTCTAGTCAGAATTCACCGTAGAATTACATCGAATTTGCAGCACAGAAACAGGCCATTCAGCTCAACAGGTCCATGCCGGTGTTTATGCTCCACACGAGCCTCCTCTTCCCTTACTTCACCTCACCCTATCATATCCTTCGATTCATTTCTCCCTCATGTACTTATCTAGCTTCCCTGAAAGGCACTCTGCTATTCACCTCAACTACTCCATGTGACAGCAAGCTCTACATTCTAACCACTCTCTGGGTGAAGCGGTTTCTCCTGAGTTCATTATTGGATTTATTAGTGACTATCTTATATTTAAGACCCCTAGTTTTAGATTCCCCACACATGGTAACATCTTTTCTACATCCACCCTATCAAACCCCTTCATAATTATCAAGATCTCGATTAGATCATCGCTCAGCCTTCTCTATTCCAGAGAAAGAGCCCCAGCATGGTCAGTCATTCTGGATACTTGGAACCTCTCAGTTCTGGTATAATGCTTGTAAATCTTTTTTGCACCTTCTCCAGTGTCTCAATATACTTTTCGTAATATGGAGACCAGAACTGTACACAGTACTCCAATTGTGGTCTAATCAAGGTTCTATACACGGTTAACATAACTGCTCTGCTTTTCAAATCTCTTATTCTAGAAATGAACCCCAGTGCTTTGCTTGCATTTTTATGGCCTTGTTAACCTGCTTTTAATGATTTGTGCATCTGTTCCTCTAGATCCATTTACTCCTTTACCCCATTTAGACACTTACTATCCAAGGAGTGTGTGGCCTCCTTATTCCTCCGACCAAAATGCACCACCTCACACCTCTCTATATTGAAATTAATGTGCCATTTACACGCCCATCATCCAAGTTTAACATCATGTATTGTCACAATCCTCATCAGTATTAATTAAAATACCACATTTGGGGTCATCCACTAATTTTGAAACTGTGCCAACAATTCAGAGTAAATATATTGGTGCCTCTGCTATCTCTTCCCTTGCTTCGTTTAGTATGTGTAAATTAATGCATCCAGACCTGCCATTTTATCCTCGCTAACTTTTGCTAGTTTATCAATTCTTTTTCCCTTTCAATTTTAAAGGTCTTGATATCTTTTTTGATCTCTTCTTGCAACATCATATCCACCTTGTTCGTCGACCAGGTTAAAAACTGAGGCATTTTCTGCCATTTCGCGGTCATTACCTGCGAGTTTATCTTGGCATCTTTTAGTGGTTCTGTCCCTATCCTGTTTTACCTTTTGTTTTGTGTGTCTGTAGATTATTTTTTACTATTTATTTTTATATTACTTGATAATTTAATGTCGCAGTTCCTTTTCGCCTTCCTAATTGTTTTTTTATTTCTTTCCCAGCCTCTTCCTATTCCCTTTTGTCATCCTCTCCTTTATTGTCACTATACTCAGTGTCTGCCTTTTTCTTTCATTTTAATTCTGCCCATATCTCTTTATTCATCCCTGGTGTTTCATTATTGGTCAGTTTGATCTTGTTTATTTTAGTGGAATATATTTCTCCTGAACTCTATTGATCACCTTTTTAAATATTTCCCACTGCTGTTCTATCTTTTTGTCTGTCTCTTCCGTTCCAGCTTATCTTCACTGCTCCATTCACATCACCTCAATCAGCTTTTTCCAAACGATTATTTTGTCTTTCTCAATCATTATTACTAAGTTGTGATCGATACTTTCCAGATTTTCACCTAAGCTCACTTCTCTTATCTGCTCTGGTTCATCTCCCATTATAAATCCATCAGTGATTCCTCTCTTGTTGGGGTTCTTACGTACTGGGTAAGAAAGGAGTCCTGAACACACTGTAAATACTCCATTCCCTTTTCCCCTTTCGCTACCTCTTCTTGACAGATTATTTGGTGTTGTTGAAATCTCCTATGATTATTATATGTATTTTACACATTTGATATGTTTTTACAGACACAGGCTGACAAAAATATTGAAAAACAAGGCCCAGTAGATTTAGAGAGGAGCACATCAGAGGCAAAGTGCACATAAGCGGGCGGAGAAGTCAGTGGACGATGACATGTAATAAAATGAATTCAGGAGAAGGGCTGAATGCGATATGGCGGCAGAGGTGCAGCAGAAGTTAGAACCAAAAGCAAGCTTCCCTCTCGATTATCATCAAATCTGGCAAATCCTGGACAGCTCCTTTTAAACCTGGAGGTGCAGAAGCCGTGATCAGCTCATGTAATGTGTTCAGAGCACAGGCCGGGCTCTGTGTTAAAGTGGTTGTGTTCAGATAGTGCTGGTACGTGAGGAATCTAGACTGAGAAGGTAGAAACTGACAGAGGGGGAGGGGGGGAAGAGGGAGACTAAGAGTCAAAAAGAGGGACCAAGTGGAAGTGAAGATAAAGGCTGAAAGAGTAAAACACCGAGGCAGAGAGAAAGATGAGAGAGGTAGAGCAAGGGTGAATGAGAGAGAGAGAGAGAGAGAGAGAGAGAGAGAGAGAGAGAGAGAGAGAGAGAGAGAGAGAGAGTGAGGCATAGTAAAAGAGACAGAGAGAGAGATTTGTTTTAAATCGCTACTTCTCTGTTCAGTTTAATATTTCTTGAAGTTTATATTATGCCATAATAGGAGATCGATGTCAGGTTATAATCACTAACTTTAAAGCAATGAGATTTTGTTCAGTCAGTACAGGTTTTGAGACCGGGACTGACTTCAGAGCAGGTGATCCAGCAGATCCGAGTTATACTGCCAGCTTCACATGGGTCTCTGGTCAAACTCCCTCTACACTGTCCCATCAAACACTCACAGGGCAGGTACAGAATGGGTTAGATACAGAGTAAAACTCCCTCTACACTGTCCCATCAAACACTCCCAGGTCAGGTACAACATGGGTTAGTTAGAGTAAAGCTCCCTCTACACTGTCCCATCAAACACTCCCAGGTCAGGTACAGCACGGGTTAGATACAGAGTAAAACTCCCTCTACACTGTCCCATCAAACACTCCCAGGACAGGTGCAGCACGGGTTAGATACAGAGTAAAGCTCCCTCTACACTGTCCCAACAAACACTCCCAGGGCAGGTACAGCACGGGTTAGATACAGAGTAAAGCTCCCTCTACACTGTCCCAACAAACACTCCCAGTACAGGTGCAGCACGGGTTAGATAGAGTAAAGCTCCCTCCACACTGTTCCATCAAACACTCCCAGGACACGTACAACATGGGTTAGATACAGAGTAAAGCTCCCGCTACACTGTCCCCATCAACTACTCCCAGGGCAGGCACAGCACGGGACAGATGCAGAGTAAAGTTCCCTCTACACTGTCCCATCAAACACTTCCAGGACAGGTGCAGCACGGGTTAGATACAGAGTAAAGCTCCCGCTACACTGTCCCCATCAACCACTCCCAGGGCAGGCACTGCACGGGACAGATACGGAGTAAAGTTCCCTCTACACTGTCCCATCAAACACTCCCAGGGCAGGTGCAGCACGGGTTAGATAGAGTAAAGCTCCCTCCACACTGTCCCATCAAACACTCCCAGGGCAGGTACAGCACGGGTTAGGTGCAGTGTCTAAGTCTAATGTAGATCATGTCTCATTCCAGTCTGCCTGAAGAAACCCATGAAATTGGGGATACAGTGCAGAATTTAGAAATGTACAGATGACACGTAACTTGGAAGTGTAGTAACGAGTGAGGAAGATAGTAAACTTCAAGACGATATAGACAGGCTGGAATGGCGGACGAAGTTCAACGCAGAAAGAATGAGGAGAGACAATACAAGCTAAATGTTCCAATTTTACAGGGGATGCGAGAACAAAGAGACTTGGGAAATAACAGCAGAAAACGCTGGAAAAACTGAGCAGGCCAGGCAGCATCCGTGGAGAGAGAAAGAGAGTTAACGTTTCAGGTCGATGACCTTTCGTCAGAACTGAGACTTGGGGTTGCTTGTGCACAAATCTTTGGGGGCAGGACAGGTTAACAACAGTCAGAACGTTATGTTTAACCTATATAAAACACTAGTGCGGTCCCAGCTGGAGTATTGTGTCCAATTCTGGGCACCACACTTTAGGATGTTTTGGAGAGGGTACAAAGGAGATTTACGAGAATGGTTTCAGTGATGAGGGATTACTGTTACATGGATAGACTAGAGATGATGGGATTTTCTCCTTGGAGCAGGAAAGGCCAAGAGGAGATTTGATAGGTGTTTAAAATCATGAAGGGTTCAGATAGAGTCAATAATGAGAATCTGTTTCTAATGGCTGAAGCGTCGATAACCAGAGGGCACAGACTTAAGGTGATTGGCAAAAAAACCAGAGGCGACATGAGGAGAAACTTGTTTATGCAACGAGTGGTTAGGATTTAGAATGACTGACTGAGGGTGCTGGATACAGATTCAATAATAGCCTTCAAAAGGGAATTGACTAAATACGTGAAGGAGAAATAATTGCCGTGATAGGGGGAAAGAGCGGGGGAGGGGGACTAACTGGATTGCTATTCGAAAGAGCCGGTGCAGAGTCAATCGGCCGAAGGGCTTCCGTCTGTGCTGTATTATTCTATGATTCTGTTAGTGAGATATCCTGAAACCCGAACGGTCAGAGTGCTGCCACTCTGGGACACCTGTCTTATCTCAGTACCTTTCTGAATGTGTTATTATGCACTTACCGAGATTCCCTGTAGCAGTTTCCTCTTCCTATTTCCTGCGATTCCCAAATCTTCTCCCAGCCTCATTCCACCCCAAAACACCTTGTCCTCGGACACAGTGATCCTAAAGAGAAACAAGACACGGATGTGAAGCTGTGATCAATGCAGTACGTTTTATTTCTGCGTACAGCCCATTATTCTGACAGCAGCAATACAGGGTCAGGGGTTACGGGACCTAAACAATCAAACAGAGGCTGCTTCCCGTGAAGGAAGGTTTCATTCAGTGAGAACGTGGAGAGCTCGGGCTGGTGGGAATCCATCACTGGATTTTTCACTTTCAGTCTGCAACATCCGAACCCACCGGGGAAGGATAGTGGGACAAATTTCAGGTTCGTGTTACAGGGGCCCTCACGATACAGTGTACAAAGCACGCTTCTGTGAGAATATCGATCTAATTTTACGTCACTTCTAGTTCGGACAAATAAGGGATTGTTGGGACAGAGAAATCCTACCCGCACCAAGGACAACACACCCTCCCCGTTCACACTGCCAGAGACCCCCTCCCCGGGGCCCCCCCCTCACTACGCCCGGGAAGCCCTCAGTCCCAGGACACTAACCCTCAAAACCCAAGGCCGCGGTACGCGCTCTGCCCCGACTTCCGGCTCACTCAGTTTCGGTCACTTTTTCCTTTAACCAACTGCCTCCATCCAGGGACTTTCAATGGACATTACTGTCCGCCCATTCTATTGGCTGAAAACAGGTGATTAACATCCCGCCCAGCAATCGATGCCCGGCGTGCTCGATCCAACCCCTCCGCCCGCCCGCTTCATAAATCGGAGATCAGGCAGCTGGCCTTAGCACGAGCCTGGCAGAGCGAGGGTGACCTCAGTAACCCGGCCACACGGGCTGTGTGACCTCAATAACCCGGCCCCACGGGCTGTGTGACCTCAGCAATCCGGCCACACGGGCTGTGTGACATCAGCAACCCGGCCACACGGGCTGTGTGACCTCAGCAACCCGGCCACACGGGCTGGGTGACCTCAGCAACCCGGCAATTGGTTCTGGGCGAGTGCACGAGCTGACTGATAGAAAGGGCGGGACTTGCTTAGTGATGGACATGGCACCAACCTCACAGGATGGCCGTGTACCGAGCCCGGCCCCAGGGGCAGGGAGGGCACCGACCCCACAGGATGGCCGTGTACCGAGCCCGGCCCCAGGGGTGGGGAGGGCACCAACCCCACAGGATGGCCGTGTACCGAGCCCGGCCCCAGGGGCAGGGAGGGCACCGACCCCACAGGATGGCCGTGTACTGAGCCCGGCCCCAGGGGCGGGGAGGGCACCGACCCCACAGGATGGCCGTGTACTGAGCCCGGCCCCAGGGGCGGGGAGGGCACTGACCCCACAGGATGGCCGTGTACCGAGCCCGGCCCCAGGGGCAGGGAGGGCACTGACCCCACAGGTTGGCCGTGTACCGAGCCCGGCCCCAGAGGAGGGCACCAACCCCACAGGATGGCCGTGTACCGAGCCCGGCCCCAGGGGCTGGGAGGGCACTGACCTCACAGGATGGCCGTGTACCGAGCCCGGCCCGAGGGGAGGGCACCGACCCCACAGGATGGCTGTGTACCGAGCCCGGCCCCAGGGACAGGGAGGGCACCGACCCCACAGGATCGCCGTGTACCGAGCCCGGCCCCAGGGGAGGGCACCGACCCCACAGGATGGCCGTGTACCGAGCCCGGCCCCAGGGGAGGGCACCAACCCCACAGGATGGCCGTGTACCGAGCCCGGCCCCAGGGGCAGGGAGGGCACCGACCCCACAGGATGGCCGTGTACCGAGCCCGGCCCCAGGGGCAGGGAGGGCACCGACCCCACAGGATGGCCGTGTACCGAGCCCGGCCCCAGGGGAGGGCACCGACCCCACAGGATGGCCGTGTACCGAGCCCGGCCCCAGGGGAGGGCACCAACCCCACAGGATGGCCGTGTACCGAGCCCGGCCCCAGGGGCTGGGAGGGCACCGACCCCACAGGATGGCTGTGTACCGAGCCCGGCACCAGGGGCGTGGAGGGCACCGACCCCACAGGATGGCCGTGTACCGAGCCCGGCCCCAGGGTCGGGGAGGGCACCGACCACACAGGATGGCCGTGTACCGAGCCCGGCCCCAGGGGCGGGGAGGGCACCGACCCCACAGGATGGCTGTGTACCGAGCCCGGCCCCAGGGGAGGGCACCGACCCCACAGGATGGCCGTGTACCGAGCCCGGCCCCAGGGGAGGGCACTGACCCCACAGGATGGCCGTGTACCGAGCCCGGCCCCAGGGGAGGGCACCGACCCCACTGGATGGCCGTGTACCGAGCCCGGCCCCAGGGGCAGGGAGGGCACCGACCCCACAGGATGGCCGTGTACCGAGCCCGGCCCCAGGGGCGGGGAGGGCACCGACCCCACAGGATGGCCCTGTACCGAGCCCGGCCCCAGGGGCGGGTGGGCACCGGGTTCAGTTGAAATCACCCAGGATTATGATGTTATGTAATTTACTCATTGAATAGATTTGCTCCAATTTTCATTCCAGTGTTAGGTGGTCTGTATAATAACCTTTTTAGCATTATTTTAACGTGACTGGGAACCCTGCTCTCCCGAGGCATGTTTTTCCTAAATGGAAACACGCTCAGATCAGCAGGAATCGCTTGCCAATTATTCAAAACTTTCAGATACATTTACAAAACGACAAAACAGATTCAATTACAGAGACAGGCTGTCAAATATAGTGAAAAACAAGGCCCAGTAGATTTACAGAGAGGAGCGCATCGGAGGCAATGTATACGTAAGCTGGTGGATGTGTCACTGGACGATGAAATGTAATAAAATGAGTTCAGGAATGGGGCTGGATGAGAAGTGGAGGCAGAGGTTAGAACCCAAAGCAAGCTTCCCTCTAGATTAACAGCGAAATCGTGCAGGACTCCAAGCCCCTGGTGGGTTCTGACACATCCTGGGCAGCTCAGTTTAAAACTGGGGGTGCAGAAGCAGTGATCAGCTCATGCAATGTGTTCAGAGCACGGGCTGGGCTCAGTGTTAAAGTGTTTGTGTTCGGACAGTCCTGTCAGATCAGGAATCTTGAGAGGGAGGGGGAGGGGAGGGGGAGGTGGGAGGGGGAGGGAGGGGCAAACAGATACAGAGGGGAGAAAGAGGTAGATTGAGAAAAAGAGAGAGAGGTAGTGACAGAAAGGGAGGGAGAGAGGGAGAGATGGGCAGAGTGAGAGTGAAGAGACAACTAAATAAGTGATACAAAGAGAAAAAAAAAGATTTAAGCAAATGGAGTGCGGGGGAGAGAGAATGAGGCAGAGATAGAGGAGGCAAAGTTGAGATAATGGCTGAGATAGCGAGAGAGAGATTAAGGCAGAGAGAAGAGGAGCGATGCAGGCAGAGAGAGGGCGACTGAGAGTGATGCAGAAAGAGGGACCGAGAGGCAGAGAAGAAAAGACAGCGAGTGAGAAACAGCGAGGCAGAGAGAAATGAGAGAGGTGGAGAGAGAAGAGGGAGACAGAGCCAAGGTGAATGAGGGAGAAAACAAGGCAAGGAGATATTGGGCCATTGCGAGAGAAGGAAAGAGGCAGAGAGATGGGAGTGAGGCAGAGAGAGAGATAAAATGGGGCAGATAGCAAAAGATAGAAAAAACGAGTCTTGACCCTCGAACGGTCAGTGTGCTGACACTGGGACACCTGTCTTATCCCAGTACCTTTCTGAATGTGTTATTAGGCACTTACACAGACTCCCTGCAGCCGTTTTCCTCTTCCCATTTCCTGCGATTCCCAAATCTTCTCCGAGCCTCATTCCATCCCCAAACACATTGTCCTCCGGTACACTGATCCTAAAGAGAAACAAGACACGGATGTGAAGCTGTGATTAATGCAGTAAGTTTTATTTCGGAGTACAGCCCATTATTCTGACAGCAGTAATACAGGGTCAGGGGTTACGGGACCTAAACAATCAAACAGAGGCTGCTTCCCGTGAAGGAAGGTTTCATTCAGTGAGAACGTGGAGAGCTCGGGCTGGTGGGAATACATCACAGGATCTTTCACTGTTTCGGTCTGCAACATGCGAACCCACCCGGGAAGGATAGTGGGACAGACAGATACGTAGGGTGAGTTGGAGCAGTCACCGGGACTGGTAAACTATTCATAATAGAGATTCAGTTGCTGAGGGTTTGCATACTGGCATGGATTGAAAATTGGTTAACAGAAAGGGAACAGAGAGTAGGAATAAATGGGTCTTTTTCAGGGTGGCAGGCGGCAACTAGTGGGGTACCGCAAGGATCAGTGCTTGGGCTCCAGCTATTCACAACACATATCAATGATTTGGATGAGGGAACCAAATGTAATATGTCCAAGTTTGCTGATGACATGAAACTAGGTGGGATTGTGAGTTGTGAGGAGGAAGCAAAGAGGCTTCAAGGCGATTTAGACAAGTTGAGTGAGTGGGCAAATACATGGCAGATGCAGTATAACGTGGATAAGTGTGAAGTTATCCACTTCGGTAGGAAAATCAGAAAGGCAGAGTATTATTTAAATGGTGATAGATTGGGAAATGTTGATGTACAGAGGGACCTGGGTGTCCTTGTACACGAGTCACTGAAAGTAAACATGCAGGTGCAGCAAGCAGTTAGGAAGGCTAATGGTATGTTGGCCTTCAGTGCAAGAGGATTTGAGTACAGGAGCAAGGATGTCTTACTACAGTTATTGAGAGGTCGCACAACACCAGGTTATAGTCCAACAGTTTTATTTGAAATCACAAGCTTTCGGAGCTATCGATCGCCCCTACTACTTCACCTGAGGAAGGGGCGATCGATAGCTCCGAAAGCTTGTGATTGCAAATAAAACTGTTGGGACTATAACCTGGTGTTGTGCGACCTCTCAATTTTGTCCACCCCAGTCCAACACCGGCATCTCCGCATCATGATTACTACAGTTACACAGGGCCTTGGTGAGGCCACACCTGGAGTACTGTGCGCAGTTTTGGTCTCCTTAACCAAGAAACTATATACTTGCCAGAGGGGGTGCAGCGAAGGTTCACCAGACTGATTCCTGGGATGGCAGGACTGTCGTATGAGGAGAGATTAGGTCGACTACCCCTGTATTCACTAGAGTTTAGAAGAATGAGAGGGGATCTCATTGAAAGATATCAAATTCTGACAGGGCTAGACATACTGGATGCAGGGAGGAAGTTTCACCTGGCTGGGGGCAGGGGGGTGGGGTGGTCGAGAACGAGGGGTCACAGTCTCAGGATAAGGGGCAGGACATTTAGGGCTGAGATGAGGAGAAATTTCTTCACTCAGAGGGTGGTGAACCTGTGGAATTCTCTACCACAGAAAGCTGTGGAGGCCAAGTCACTGAATATATTTAAGGAGATAGATAGATTTGTAGACACAAAAGGCACCAAGGGTTATGGGGAGAGCGCGGAAATATGATATTGAGATAGAGGATCAGCCATGATCATATTGAATGGCGGAGCAGGCTCGAATGGCCTACCCCTGCTCCTATTTTTCTATGTTACTATGTTGTTTGCTGCTGTTAAACACCAGAATCAAATAACTCAGAATGCACCAATTTAAACTGAAAATTCAGCAATTTCTGGGGAGGTGAATGGCCCAGACACATTGGTACTGAACAGTATTTAGAAAGGAAAAGAACAAGGTAAAGGGGGAGCACAGATACTGACAGACCCAAACAGACACAGGCGCACAGAAACACACGCTCACACAGAAATAAGCGCACGCTCACATAGAAATAAGCTCGCTCACATACAAATAAGCTCGCTCACACATCGAAATGTCGAGATGACAGGAATTGTGGATGACCAGAGACACGTACGGGTCCAAATACAGGAATCATTAAAATGTAATTGACATGTACAAAAAATAATTTAAAAGCCTAATGGAATGTTGGCCTTATCTCGAGGGCAGGAATACAAAGGGGATGAAGTGATGCTTCAGCTGGACAGAGCTCTGGTTAGACCCCACCTGGAGAACTGCATTCAGTTATGGGCACCGCATCTCAGGAAGGATATATTGTGCTTGGTGTGGGTGCAGCACATTCACCAGAATGACACCGGAGCTAAAAGGCTCAATTATGAGGACAGGTTGCAGAGACTAGATAAGTATTCCCGATATATAAAGGATTAACTGGTGATATAATTGAGGTGTTTAAGATCAAAGAATAGAAGCACACGAGGAGGCCATTCAGCCCATCAATTCTGTGCCAGCTCTTTCGAAGAGCAATCCAGTTAGTCCCACTCCCTGCTCTTTCCCCATATCCCTGCAATTTTTATCCCTTCACATATTTTTCCAATTGCCTTTTGAAAGCTACTATTGAATCTGTATCCAGCAGCCTATCAGGCAGTGCATTCCAAATACTAACCACTCGTTGCATAAACAAGTTTGTCCTCATCTCGCCTCTGGTTCTTTTGCCAATCACCTTCAATCTGTGCCCGCTCGTTATCGACCCTTCAGTGATTGGAAACAGTTTCTCTGTATTTACTCTATCTGAACCGCTCATGATTTTAAACACCTCTATCAAATCTCCTCTTCGCCTCATCTGCTCGAAGGAGAACAACCTCAGCTTCTCCAGTCTATCCATGTAACTGTAATCCCTCATCCCTGGAACCATTCTAGTAAATCTCTTCTGTACCCTCTCCAAAGTCTTCACGCCCTTCCTAAAGTGTGGTGCCCAGAATTGGACACAATATTCCAGCTGAGGCCAAACTATGTTTTATATAGGTTCAGCATAACTTCCTGACTGTTGCACTCTACGCCTCGATTTATAAAGCCCAGGATCCCACATGCTTTATTATCTGCTTTGTTAACCTGTCCTGCCCCCAAAGATTTCTGCACGAGCACCCCCAGGTCTCTCTGTTCTTGCACCCCCTTTAAAATTGTACCATTTAGCTTGGATTGTCTCTCCTCATTGTTCCTACCAAACTGTATAACCTCACTTTTCAGCGTTGAATTTCATCTGCCATGTGTCCGCCCGTTGCACCAGCCTGTCTATGTCTTCCTGAAGTCTATTACGATCTTCCTCACTGTTTTCTGCACTTCCAAGTTTCGAGTCAGCTGGAAATTTCAGCATTGTCCCCTGCACCCCCAAGTCCAAGTCATTAATGTACATCAAAGACAGCAGTTGTCCCAGTACAGAACCCTTCGGGACAACACTGTATACCTCCCTCCAATCCGAAAAACAGCCATTCACCACAACTCTGTTTACTATCCGTTAGACAACTTTGTATCCATGCTGCTACTGCCCCTTTTATCCCATGGGCTTCAGTTTTGCGAACAAGCCTATTACGTGGCACTGTCCTTTTCCCGTTTTACCTCTTGTTTTATGTGTCTGTAGAATACTTTACTATTTCTTTATCTATTTCTTAATAATTAATTTCAGTTGCTTTTCACCTTCCTAATTGTTTTTTTAAGCTTCTTTCCCAACCTCTTCCTATTCCCTTTTGTCATCCTCTCCTTTATTGTCACTGCACTCAGTGTCTGCCTTTTTCCTTCAGTTTCAATTTCACCCTCATCTCTTTATTCATTCCTGGCATTTCATTATTGGCTAGTTTGTTCTTGTTTTTTAGTGGAAGATAATTCTCCTGAACTCTATTGATCACCTTTTTAAATATTTCCTGCTGCTATTCTATCTCTTTGTTTGTCAATATTCTGTTCCAGTTTATCTTCCCTCGTTCCATTTACATCACCTCAATCAGATTTTTCCAATCTATTATCTTATAATCGATATTGTCTAGATTTTCACCTGAGCTCACTTCTCTTATCTGCTCTGGTTCATTTCCCATTATCGATCCATCAGTGATTCCTCTCTTGTTGGGCTTCTTACGTACTCGGTATGAAAGGAGTCCTGAACGCACTGTAAATATTCCATTCCCTTTTCTCCCTTAGCCTATCCTCTCCTTGCCAGGTTATTTGGTGTCCTTAAAATCTCCCATGTATTTTACTCATTTTATAGATTTGCTGACATATTTTCCCTCCAATTCCCTTCCACTGTTAGGTGGTCTGTAGAATAACATTTTCAGTGTTATTTTAACCTGGCTGGGATACCTGCTCCCTCGAGGCTTCTGTGTCCTATATGGAAATACACTCAGATGATCAGCAGGAATCGCTGGCCAATTATTCAAAAGTTTCAGATAAATGTACAAAATGACCAAACAGATAATTAAAGAAACAGGCAGTCAGATTTAGAGAGAGGAGCACATCGGGCACATGTGAACATAAGCAGGCGGATATGTAACTGGACGATGAAATTAAATACAATAACTTCAGGAATGGGGCTGGATGAGACGTGGAGGTAGAGGTTAGAAACCAAAGCAAGCTTCCCTCTAGATTAACAGCAAAATCTTGCAGGACTCCTGGGGCCTGGCACAACCTGGACAGCTGATTTTAGAACTGTGGGTGCAGAAGCAGTGATCAGCTTTGGCAATGTGATCAGAGCATGGGCTGAACTCAGTGTTAAAGTGTTTGTGTTCGGACAGTCCTGTTACATCAGGAATCTAGCCTGAGCAGGTAGACGTGGAGAGAGAAAGAGATAAATCGAGAAACTGGGAGAGAGAGACAGGGGCAGGGAGAGAGATGGAGGTGAAGAGAGCGGAGAAACAGAGACAGAGAGGGAGAGACAAAGAGAGAAGGGAGAGTGAGAAAAAAAGATACAGAAATGGAGAGATGGCCAGAGTGAGAGGAAACAGTCAGTAAAAGAGAGAGACTTAAAGCAAAAATAGGGAGTGGGAGAGAGAGAGAAACGAGAGGGGCGATACAGGTGGAGAGACGAGGACTGAGTGTGAGGCAGAAAGAGGGACCAAGAGGCAGAGAACATAAAGGGTGAGAGACAGCGAGAAATGAGAGCTAGAGAGGAGAGAGAGAGAGAGAAAACAAGGTGGGGAGAGATAGAGCCAATGAGACAGAAAGAAACAGAGGCAGAGAGATGAGAGAGAGAGAGAGAGAGACAAAATGCTACAGATAGTGAAAGAGAAAAAAACGAGATAGAGGAAGCACACGTTAGATAAAGAGTAAATCTCTCTCTACACTGCCGCATCAAACGGTCGGTGGGTCCAATTAACATACAGTAATAAGGAGCAGGACTGTGCCATACTCCGGCATTCAGTAAGATCATGGCTGATCTTCCACCTCAACTCAACTTTCCCACCAGATCTCCACATCTCTGATGCAATGGATTTCTATTTCCAATCTGTATGAAGAACCCCGTTCAAGTGAGATACCTTGAACCCCGAACGGTCACAGAGCTGACACTCTGGGACACCTGTCTTATCGCAGTACCTTTCTGAATGTGTTATTGGGCACTTGGAGATTCCCTGCGCCAGTTTCCTCTTCCCATTTCCTGCGATTCCCAAATCTTCTCCCAGCCTCATTCCACCCCCGAAAAGCTTGCCCTCGGACACACTGATCCTGAACAGAAACAAGACATGAATGTGAAGCTGTGATCAATGCAGTAAGTTTTATTTCTGAGTACAGCCCATTATTCTGACAGCAGTAACACAGGGTCATGGGCTACAGGACCTAAACCATCAAACAGAGTCCAAAGACAGGAATCACTAAAAGGTAACTGACAGGTACAAAAAATAATTCAAAGGCTAATGGAATGTTGTCCTTTATCTCGAGAGGGCTGGAATACAAAGGGGATGAAGTGATGCTTCAGCTGGACAGAGCTCTGGTTAGACCCCACCTGGAGAACTGCATTCAGTTCTGGGCACCGCATCTCAGGAAGGATATACTGGCCTTGGAGTGGGTGCAGCACATTCACCAGAATGACACCGGAGCTAAAAGGGCTCAATTATGAGGACAGGTTGCAGAGACTCGATCAGTATTCCCTGACATATAAAGGATTAACTAGTGATATAATTGAGGTGTTTAAGATCATAGAATCACAAGGAGGCCATTCGGCCAATCAAATCTGTGCCACCTCTTTCAAACAGCAATCCAGTCAGTCTCACTCCCCAGCTCTTCCCCCATATCCCGAAAAAAATTTCTTCAAGTATTTATTCAATTCCCTCTTGAAGGCTATTATTGAATCTGTATCCAGCACCCTATCAGGCAGAGCATTCCAAATCCTAACCACTCGTTGCATAAAAAAGTTGTTCCTCACGTCGCCTCTGGTTCTTTTGCCAATCACCTTAAATCTCTGCCCTCTGGTCATCAACACTTTGGCGACTGGAAACAGTTTCTCTTTATTACGCTCGGAGATATACCGTCCGAGATATCTGCGCTCCTCTAATTCTGGCCTCGAGTACCCTGACTTTAATCACTCCACCATTGGTCGCCGTCCCGTGAGCTGCCAGGGCCTTAAGCTCTGGAATTCCCTCCCTAAACCTCTCCACCTCTTTCCTGCTTTAAGATGCTCCTTAAAACCTAGCTCTTTGACTAAGCTTTTAGTCATCGGCCATAATAGCTTGTGGCTCGCTGTCAAATTTTGTTCGATAACGCTCCTGTGAAGAGTGTTGGGACTTTTTCTACGTTGTTATTTACTCTATCTGAACCCTTCATGATTTTAAACACCTCGATCAAATGTCCTCTTAACCTTCTCTGCTCTGAGAACAATCCCAGCTTCTGCAGTCTATCCACGTAACTGTAATCCCTGAAACCATTCCAGTAAATCTCTTCTGTACCCGCTCCAAAGCCATCACGTCCTTCCTGAAGTATGGTGCCCAGAATTGGACGCAATACTCCGGCTGGGGCCGAACTCGTGTTTTATATTGGTTTAGCACAGCTTCCTGGCTTTTGTACTCTACGCCTCTATTTATAAAGCCCAGGATCCCATCTGCTTTATTAACTACAACTGCTCTCTTAACCTGTCCTGCCACCAAAGATTTGTGCACAAACACCCCCAGGTCTGGGGTCTTGCACCCCCTTTAAAACTGTACCATTTAGTGTGTCTGGTTTCTTCTCATTCTTCATACCAAACTATCACCTCGCACTTTTCAGTGTTGTATTTCATCTTCCTCATGTCCACCCAATCCACCAGCCTCTTCATGTCCTCTTGAAGTCTATTACTGTCTTCCTCACTGTTCTCTGCACTCCCAAGTTTCGAGTCAGCTGCAAATTTCAACATTGTGTCCTGCACCCCCAAGTCCAAGCCCCAATTCAAATGGACACAGGAGCAGACAGACACACATATGAGCAGGAGGGAGAGGGTTAAGGCTGTTGGCGAATTGAGATCAGTGAGAGAGAGATTTTAACCAGGCTTCTGAAGGCACTTGTTCGGCACGTAACAGCCAGTCTGCCGATTTAGGGCTAGTTTGGCACAAATCTGACCTCTCACCAAGGACTGTATCTGAACTTCCCACATTCATTTTGCAGAAGTGCTTCAGATCGGTAGGGGTGAAAGGTCGGAGTTTTGACCCTCTGGCACCCAGCCCCTTGCTGAAGATTGTTGAGCGCTGTACCGTGTCTTTTCAGAATTCACTATAGAATTGCATTGTAGTTACAGCACAGAAACAGGCCATTCAGCCTGACAGTTTCAAGCTGGTGTTTATGCTCCACCCACCTTAATTCACCTCACCCTATCATATCCTTCTATCCCTTTCTCCCGCATGTACTTATCTAGCTTCCAATTAAAGGCACTCTGCTATTCACCTCAACTACTCCATGTGCCAGCAAGTTCTACATTCTAACCACTCTCTGAATAAAGAGGTTTCTCCCGAATTCCTCATTGGATTTATTAGTGACTATCTTATATTTATGACCCCTAGTTTTGGACTCGCCATTAGTGGCAACATCTTCTCTACATCTACCCTAACAAACCAGTTCATAAATTTAAAGATCTCTATTAGATCATCCTGCAGCCTTCTCTTTTCTTGCCATCTCACAGGGCCTCACTTCTCCCATCGTGTCAATCACAGATAGGCCATTTCTGATCACTTTGTATTGTTCTCCATTCACATCCCCCTTCCCCCTCCCAACCCGACTTCCTCTGCGCCCACCCCTGGAAAAAACGCTCTCCTAATTCACTTACATCTGCACTTTCAAAATCCCAACAGTCTGGCCTCTGACCCTCAATTCAGCGTGACACTTCTGCAGCTACCGATCTGCTCAACCACAGCCTCACCTTTGATGCCCTAGTTCCCATTTAAACCATTACTCTTTCTCTCACCCTGGCCGTTGCCCCTGGTCCAACCCTCATCTTTGCATCCTTAAGTTCAAGGGACGCAGACTTGAACGGCTATGGCGAACAACTGGTTGAGCCATTCACCGCCAGATCTGGCTGGACCTCAAAGCACCATCGGGTCCTGCTCCAGTTTGCCAAAACTGCTCACTATTCCAGAATCATTCTGGATGCAAAGATAACCTGGGCTTCTTCTCTCAACTGCAACCACCTTCTTAAACCTCTCTCCCCTGTCTCCTCCACCCTCACCTCCATCAACAAGTTTGAGGAGCTCACTGACTTCTTTCTCACTAAGATTGAGACCATCCGATCAGTTGCCTCTGCCACTTTCCTCCCTTCCCATAGCCCACCGGGCCAAACTTCCTCGAAGGTTACCCCCTGCCCTAGCCCTGAACTTGCATCTTTCTCCAGTTTCTCTCCGATCTCCCCTCATGCCCTCTCAGAGCTCATCTTGTCCTTGAGACCCACTTCCTGCTCCCTCGACCCTATTCCAACTAAGCTGCTGACCACCCAACTTCCTTGCCTGGCTCCCATGTTAGCTGATATTGTGAACAGTTCCCTCTCATACTGTCCCCCACTCCTTCAAATCTGCCTTCATCACCCCCTCAAGGAAACAACCCTTTACCCATCTGTCCTTGCAAACTACCGCCCCATCTCCAACCTCCCTTTCCTCTCCCAAGTCCATGAACGTATCGTCGCCTCCCAAGTCTGCGCTACTTTTTCCCCATGTTTGAATATCTCCAATCAGGTTTCCATCCCTGCCACAGTACCAAAACGTCTCTTTTCAAAGTCACAAATGACATCCTATGTGACTGTGACAAAGGTAAACTATCCTCCTCGACCTATCTACAGCCTTTGATACTTTTTTTTATTTATTCGCTCACGGGATGTGGGTGTCACCGGCAAGGCAGGCATTTATTGCCCATCCCTAATTGCCCTAGAGAAGGAGGTGGTGAGCCGCCTTATACAACTGTGTGGCTGGCTAGGCCATTTCAAAGGGCAGTTAAGAGTCAACCACATTGCTGTGGGTCTGGAGTCACATATAGGCCAGACCAGGTAAGGACGGCAGATTTCCTTCCCTAAAGGACATGAGTGAACCAGGTGGGTTTTTACAACAATCCGGTAGTTTCATGGTCACCATTACTGATACGAGCTTTTTATTCCAGATTTATTTAATTACACTGAATTTAAATTCCCCAGCTGTGTGGTGGGATTTGAACTCATGGTCTCCGGATCATTAGTCCAGGCCTCTGGATTACTAGTCCAGTAACATAACCACTACGCCACCGTACCCGGTTGACCACACCATCCTCCTCCAATGCCTCTCCACCGTCGTCCAGCTGGGTGGGACTGAATCGCTGACCTACTGCTCCCGGTTAAGCAATGCCTCGATTTCAAAATTCTCATCGTTGTTTTCGAATCCCTCCATGGTCTCGCCCCTTCCTATCTCTGTAATCTCCACCAGCCCCACCACCCAGAGATATCTGCACTCCTCTAATTCTGGCCTCTTGAGCATCCTTGATTATAATTGCTCAACCTTTGGCGGCCGTGCCTTCTGTTGCCTCGGCCCCAAGCTCTGGAATTCCCTCCCTAAACCTCTCTACCCTCCTTTAAGGCGCTCCTTAAAACCTACCTCTTTGACCAAGCTTTTGGGCATCTGCCCTCATATCTCCTTTTGTTGCTTGGTATCAATTTTTTTTTGTCTTATAATACTCCTGTGAAGCGCCTTGGGACGTTTTACTACATTAAAGGCACGATATAAATACAAGTAGTTGTTGTTGTCTGCACTCGCCTGATTCCAGTCTTATCTATCCAGTCGTAGCCAGTGAATCACTTGCAATGGCTTCTCTTCTCTTCCTGCTCCCGCACCATTACCTCTGCTGTCCCCCAAGGATCTATCCTTGGCCCCTCCTATTTCTCATCTACATGCTGCCCCTTGGCGACATCATTCAAAAACACAGCGTCAGTTTCCACATGTACGCTGACGACACCCAGCTCTACATCACCAACACACCTCTCGATCCCTCCACTGTCTCCAAATTGTCACACAGCTTGTCCAACATCCAGTAAAGGAAGAGCAGAAATTTCCTCCAATTAAATATTGGGAACATCAAAGCCATTATCTATGGTCCCCGCCACAAACTCCGTTCCCTAGCCACCGACTCCATTGTTCTCCCCGGCAACTGTCCACGGCGGAACCAGACTTTTCGCAACCTTGGTGTGGTATTTGACCCCGAGATGAGCTTCCGACCACAAATCCGCGCCATCACTAAGACTGCCCATTTCCACTTCCCGAACATCGCCCGACTCCACCCCTGCCTCAGCTCATGTGCTGCTCAAACCCTCAGCCATGCCTTTGTTACCTCTAGACTTGATTACTCCAACGCACTCCTGGCTGGCCTCACATTAACTTAAGGTTATCCAAAACTCTGCTGCCCGTGTCCTATCACGCACCAAGTCCCATTCACCCATCACCCCTGTGCTCGCTGACCAACATTGGCTCCCGGTTAAGCAACACCACGATTTTAAAATTCTCATCCTTGTTTTCAAGTCCCTCCATGCCTCGCCCCTCCCTATCTCCTCCAGACGCACAACACTCCGAGATATCTGCGCTCCTCTAATTCTGGCCGTTTGATCATCCCCTATTTTAATTGCTCAAACTATTGGTGGCCGTGCGTTCAGCTGCCAAGGCCCGAGGCTCTGGAATTCTCTCCCTTAACCTCTCCGCACTCTACCTCTCTTTCCTCCTTTAAGAAGCTCCTTAAAACCTAACTCTTTGACCAAGCTTTTGGTCATCTGCCCTAATATCTCATGTGGAAATTTGTTTTATAACGCTCCTGTGAAGCACCTTGGGACGTTTTACTGTGTTAAAGGCGCTATATAAATACAAGTAGTTGTTGTTGCCATGTGTCCGTCCATTCCACCAGCCTGTCTCTGTCCTCTTGAAGTCTATTACTATCTTCCTCCCTGTTTTCTACACTTTCGAGGCACCTGCAAATTTCAAAATTGTGCCCTGTACCGCCAAGTCCAAGTCACTAATGTACCTCAAAAACAGCAGTTGTCCCAGTACTGATCCCTGGGGAACACCACTGTCTACCTCCCTCCAGTCCGAAAAACAGCCATTCACCACAACTCTCTGTTTTCTATCCGTTAGACAATTTTGTATCCATGCTGCTACTGCCCCTTTTATCCCACGGGCTTCAGTTTTGTTAACAAGCCTATTACGTTGTTCTTCATCAAACGCCTTTTTAAAGTTCATATACTGTACACAGCATCAACTGAACTGCCCTCATCCACCCTCTGTTACCCCGTCAAAATGACAGAAACTATTTCCTCTAGTGGTTGAGTCCAGAACAAGAGGGCATAACCGTTACATTGTAAATAGTCCGTTCAACGGTGATGTCAGGAAGCACTTCTTCACACAAGGCACAGTGGAAATCTTGAACTGCCACCACAAAAAGTCTAGGGTCATTTGAACAGTTCAAAACTGAGATTGATAGATTTTTGTTAGGCAAGGGTGTTTCTGTCTATATATACACACACAAAGACACAAATACATGCAAACACACAGAAACACACATCAGATTCAGCCACACAGACACATCTAGAAACACACGCACATACTCAAACATACAGACAGACACACAAACACAAATTACAGACAGACACACGCAGACTGAGCAGGAGGGAGAGAGTTACTGTTGTAGGTGGATTGAAATCAGTAACGGAGAGAGGCTTTAAACATGCTTCTGAAGGCACTTGTTCGGTACGTAACCGCCAGTCTGCCAATTTAGGGCCTAGAGTGGTACAAATCTGACCTCTCACCAAGGACTGTGTTTGAACTCCCCACATTCATTTTACACAAGACCTTCAGATCGGTAGGGGTGAAAGGTCGGAGTTTTGACCCTCTGATACCCAGCCTCTTGCTGAAGATTGTTTTGTTGCTGTACTGTGTCTTTTTAATTATCTTAACCTTATTATGTTGTGATCAACTGTCCAGATTTTCACCTAAGCTCACTTCTCTTATCTGCTCTCGTTCATCACCCATTATAGATCCATCAGTGATTCCTCTCTTGTTGGGCTTCTTATGTACTGGGTAAGAAAGAGTGCTGAACACACTGTAAATACTCCATTCCCTTTTCCCCTTTCACTACCTCTTCTTGCCAGATTATTTGGTGTAGTTGAAATCTCCAATGATCTTACTCATTTTATAGATTTCGTTACATATTTTCCCTGCAATTCCCTTCTGTAGAATAACATTTTGTGTGTTATTTTAACCTGGCTGGGAACCCTGCTCCCCCGAGGCATCTGTTAAAATGGAAATACACTCAGCAGGAATCGCTTGACAATTATTTAAATCACTTCAGATAAATGTACAAAATGACCAAACAGACAATTAAAGAAACAGGATGTCAAAAATGATGAAAATCAAGGCCCAGTATATTTACAGAGAGGAGCACATCGGAGGCATGTGTACATAAGCAGGTGGATGTGTCACTGGAAGATGAAATGTAATAAAATGAGTTCAGCAATGGGGATGGATGAGATTTGGAGGCAGAGGTGCAGCAGAGGTTAGAACCAAAAGCAAGCTTCCCTCGAGACTAACAGCAAAATCTTGAAGGACTCCAAGACCCTGGTGGGTACTGGCAAATCCTGGGCAGCTCATTTTAAAACTGGGGGGGGGAAAGCTGTGATCAGCTCATGCAATGTGTTCAGAGCATTGTCTGGGCACAGAGAGGAAACAGAGACAGAGAGGACAAAGAGAGAGCGAGGGAGAGAAAAAGAGCGAGAGAGGGAGAGAAAGGGAGAATGAGAAAACAAAAAAGAATGACAGAGGGAGAGGAAACAGACAGCAAAATAAGTATGAAAGAGAGAGAGAGAGAGAGAGAGAGACTTAAAGCCAAAAGAGGGAGTGGGAGAGTGAGAATGAGGCAGAGATAGAGAGAGAAAAGAAAAAGGAAATAGTGGCAGGGATGGCGAGAGAGAGAGAGAGAGAATGAGGCAGAGAGTAGAAAGAGGGGCGAAACAGGTCGGGGGGGGGACTGAGAGTGAAGCAGGAAAAGGGAGTGAGAAGCAGTGAAGAGAAATGCAAAAAGATTGAGAGACAGCGAGGCAGAGAGAAATGAGAGAGGTAGAGAGAGAATAGAGCAGCTGAGAATGAGAGAGAGAGAGAGAGAGAGAGAGAGAGAGAGAGAGAGAGAGAGAGAGAGAGAGAAAGAAACAGAGGTGCAGAGATGAGAGTGAGGCAGAGCGAGAGAGATAAAATGAGGCAGATAAAGAGAGAAAAAACAAGAGAGGAAGCTTGGGCTAGATAGAGAGTCACGCTCCGTCTACACTGTCCCATCAAACAGTCTGAAGCAATGGATGTCTATTTCCAATCTGCCTGAAGAAACCCGTTCAAGTGAAATATCTTGAACCCCGAACGGTCAGAGTGCTGACACTCTGGGACACCTGTCTTATCTCAGTACCTTTGTGAATGTGTTATTGGACACTTGCAGAGATTCCTTGCTGCGGTTTCCTCTTACCATTTCCTGCAATTCCCAAATCTTCTCCTAGCCTCATTCCACCCCGAACACCTTGTCCTCGGACACACTGATCCTAAAGAGAAACTAGACACAGGATGTGAGCTGTGATCAATGCAGTCAGTTTTATTTCTGAGTACCACCCATTATTCTGACAGCACTAATACAGGGTCAGGGGTTACGGGACCTAAACAATCAAACAGAGCCTGCTTCCCGTGAAGGAAGGTTTCATTCAGTGAGAACGTGAGAGCTCGGGCTGGTGGGAATCCATCACTGGATCTTTCACACAAGCAGAGTGGAAGAATTTGGTGACAGTAGGAATTCACTGGTAGTTATTCGGTAAGGAAGGCAAGAAATCATCAGATTGGAATTGAGCTTTTGTCTTGTAACATAAAAGAAAAGTGGATTGCAAGCAGCGTGGAAGAATTTGGTGATAGTAGGAATTCATTGCAAATTATTGACGTGGTTAGGAAATTAGCTGAGCGGCAGGAGACAGAGAGTAGGGATAATGGGCAGGTACTCAAACTGGCAGGATGTGACTAGTGGTGTCCTGCAGGGATCTGTGTTGGGGCCTCAACTATTCACAGTATTTGTTAACGACTTAGATGATGGCATAGAAAGTCATATATCTAAATTGCAGTGACGCAAAGATAGGCGGCATTGTAGGCAGTGTAGATGAAAGCATAAAATTACAAAGTGATATCGATAGATTAAGTGAATGGGCAAAACTGTGGCAAATGGATTTCAGTGGAGGCAAATGTGAGGTCATCCACTTTGGACCTAAAAAGGATAGAACAGGGTACTTTCTAAATGGTGAAAAGCTAAATACACTGGAGGTCCAAAAGAGACTTGGGGAGTCCAGGTACATAGATCATTAAAATGTCATGAACAGGTACAGAAAATAAACAAAAAGGCTAATGGCATGCTGGCTTTTATATCTAGAGGAATAGAGTACAGAGGAGTAGAAGTTATGCTGCAGCTATACAAAGCCCTGGTTAGACCACACCTGGAGTACAGTGAGCAGTTCTGGGTACCACACCTTGGGAAGGATATATTGGCCTTGGAGGGAGTGCAGCGTAGGTTTACCAGAATGATACCCGGACTCCAAGGATTGTTACGAGGAGAGATTACACAAACTAGGGTTGTATTCCCTAGAATTTAGAAGGTGAAGGGGTGATCTGATTGAAGTTTTCAAGATATTATGGGGAACAGATAGGGTAGAGAGAGAGAAACTATTTCCACTGGTTGGGAATTCTAGGACTAGGGGACATAGTCTAAAAATATTTTGCCAGACCTTTCAGGAGTGAAATTAGGAAACACTTCTACACACAATGGGTGGTAGAGGTTTGGAACTCTCATCCGCAAATGGCAATTGATGCTAGATCAATTGTTAATTTTAAAACGGAGATCAATAGCTTTTTGTTAACTAAAGGTATTAAAGGATATGGTCAATGTGCAGATCAGCCATGATCTCATTGAATGGCGGAACAGGCTCGAGGGGCTCACTGGCCTACTCCTGTTCTCAATGCGGCTATGGAGCAGTCGCCGCGACTGGTGAACTATTCCAAATAGAGATTCAGTTGCTGTGGGTTTGCAGGACCTGTTTGCTGCTGTTAAATGCCAGAATCAAATTAATGAGAATGCACCAATTGAAACAGAAAATTCAGTACTTTCTGGGGAGGTGAATGGCCGAGACACATTGGTACGGAACCGTATTTAGAAAGGAACAGAACAAGGGGAAGGTGGATCAGACAACCTCACAGACACAAACGTAGACCCACATGTACATAGACACACATAAACAGACATGCAGACACGCACACATGTAGAGACATACCCACAGAAGCACATACACAAGCATGTACACATACATAGATCACAATATATACAGACAAACGCATACACAGCCACACAGATTGACACACAGACAGACACCTCTCTAACTGGCGAGAAGCTAGGAGCTGTGGATGAGGAGAGAGATTTAGGGGTCCAAGTACTTAAATCAGTAAAAGCTAGTGGACAGGTACAAAAATAATTAAAGAGGCTAATGGAATGTTGGTGCTTCAGCTGTGGAGAGCTCTGGAAAGACCCCATCTGGAGAATTGCATTCAGTTCTGGGCACCGCACCTCAGGAAGGATATACTGGCCTTGGAGAGAGTGCAGCACAGATAGGCCAGAATTTTACCAGGGCTCCAAGGGATACATTATGAGGAGAGATGACATATTCCCTAGAATATAGAAGGTTAAGGGGTGATTTCATTTGATTCAGGTTTTTAGGGTGTTGAAAGGAATTGTTAAGGTAGATCGAGAGAAACTATTTCCACTGGTGGAGGAATGTAGGACAAAGGGACATAATCTTAAAATCAAAGCCAGGCCCATTCAGGAGAAGTTAGGAAACATTTCTTCACACAAAGGGTGGTAGAAGTGTGGAATTCTCAAACAAAAAGCAAATACTAGCACTATTAATAATTTTAAAATCTGAGATTGGTAGATTTTTGCCAGGCAAGGGTATAAAAGGATACATAGCCAAGACAGGTGGATGCAGTTAAGATACAGATCAGCCATGAATGGGGGAACAGGCTCGAGGAGTTGAATGCCTACTCCTGTTCCGATGTTCCTACTTCCACTTTATACAGAGTATCAGCATAAGAAATAGGAGCAGGAGTTGGCCAATCGGACCCTCGAGCCTGCTCCGCCATTCAATAAGATCATGGCTGATCTGATCTTGTCCTCAACTCTACTTTCCTGCCCGCTCCCCATAACCCTTGATGCTCCTGTTTATCAAAAATCTGTCTATCTCCGCCTTGAATATAATTAATGACTCAGCCTCCACAGCTCTCTGGGGTAGAGAATTCCAAAAGATTCACGACCCTCAGAAGAAATTCCTCCTCATCTCCGTTTCAAATGGGCGACCCCTTATTCTGAAACTATGCCCCCTAGTTCTAGATTCCCCCACGAGGGGAAACATCCTCCCTGCATCTACCCTGTCAAGTCTCCTCTGAATCTTTTATGTTTCAATAAGATCCCCTCTCATTCTTCTAAACTCCAATGAGTATAGGCCCAACCTGCTCAAACTTTCCTCATAAGACAACCCCTTCAACTCAGGAATCAACCTCGTGAACCTTCTTTGAACTGCCTCCAATGCAAGTATATCCTTCCTTAAATAAGGACACCAAAACTGTACGCAGTACTCCAGGTGTGGTCTCACCAACGCCCTGTACAGTTGTAGCAAGACTTCCCTACTTTTATACTCCATCCCCCTTGCAATAAAGGCCAATATTCCATTTACCTTCCTAATTAGTTGCTGTACCTGCATGCTAACTTTTTGTGTTTCATGTAGGAGGACACCCAGATTCCTCTGTACCGCAGCATCCTGAAGTCTCTCTCCATTTAAATATTCAGTTTTTTTATTCTTCCTACCAAAGTGAATAACCTCACATTATCCCACATTATACTTAATCTGCCAAATTTTTGTCCACTCACTTAACCTATCTATATCCCTTTGCAGACTCTGTATCCTCCTCACAACTTGCTTTCCCACCTATCTTTGTACCGTCAGCAAATTTGGCAACTGTACACTCGGTCCCTTCATCCAAATCATTAATATAGATTGCAAATAGTTGAGGCCCCAGCACTGATCCCCGAGTCACCACACTAGTTACAATTTGCCAACATGAAAATGACCCATTTATTCCAACTGTTTTGTTAGTTAGCCAATCCTCTATTCAATTTAATATATTATCCGCAACTCCATGAGCGCTTATCTTGTGCAGTAACCATTTATGCGGCACCTTATCGAATGCCTTCTGGAAATCCAAATACACTACATCTACTGGTTCCCCTTTATCCACCCTGGAGCATCGAGCACTCCCGGGGGGCAGGTACAATACAGAGCTCCCTCTACATTACCACTGTTACTCTGTCCCCCATCACACTCCAGACCATTTCTGTTCCTGAATTTATAAACTAGTAAAACTTTGAGATGATAAAACCTCTGGACTGGATGAATTGCATCCGAATATACTAAAACATGCAAGGGAAGAGCCCATTGCATTCTGGACCTCACACTTCAAGAATGATTTATTAGCTTTAGCGGGGATTCAGCACAGATTGACCACAATGATACCCGGGCTAAAAGGGTTAAATGATGAGGACCGGTTGCACAGACTAGTCTTTTACTTCCTTGAATATAGAAAATTAAGGGTGATATCACGGAGGTGTTTAAGATGATCGAGAGATACTATTTTCATCTGGTGGGAGAGTGCAGAACAAGGGGCAAAACCTTGAAATTAAAGCTAGGCCGTTCAGATGTGATGTCATGAAGCAAACCCAAAAGCTGTTGATGCTGGAGCTCAATTGGAAAATTCAAGACTCAGATTGATAGATTTTTGTCAGACAAGGTTTTGTGTCTTTATTGACAGACAGACACATACACACACACAGATGGGTTAAGGTTGTAGGTGGATTGAAATCAGTGACGGAAGAAAGGGTTTAAGAGGCTTCTGAAGGCACTTGCTCGGCACGTAACAGCCAGTCTACCGATTTAGGGGCTAGTTTGGTGCAAATCTGACCTCTCACCAAGGACTGTGTTTGAACTCCCCACATTCATTTTACACAAGGCCTTCAGTTCAGTAGGGTGGGGGGGGGGGAGAAAGGTCAGAGGTTCGACCCTCTGACACCCAGCCCATTGCTGAAGATTGTTTCTAGTGTTGTACCGTGTCTTTTCAGAATTCACCATAGAATTACATAGTAGTTACACCACACAGGTCCATGCCGACGTTTATGTTCCACACGAGCCTCCACCCACCTTACTTCACCTCATCCTACCATCATATCCTTCTATTCCTTTCTCCCTTATATCCTTATCTAGCTTCCCCTTATTGGGTCTGCTATTCACCTTAACTTTTCCATGTGCTAGCAAGCTCTGCATTCTAACCACTCTCTGGGTAAAGAGGTTGCTCCTGAATTCCTTATTGAATTTATTAGTGACTATCTTATATTTATGACTCCTAGTTTTGGACATCTTCAACATCTACCCCATCAAACCCCTTCATAATTATACAGATCTCTATTCGATCATCCCGCATCCTTCTCTTTTCTAGAGAAAAGAGCCCCAGCATTTTCAGTCATTCTGGATACTTATAACTGCTCAGTTCTGGCATCATCCTTGTAATTTTTTTGCACCTTCTCCAGTGTCTCTATATCCTTTTCAAAATATGGAGACCAGAACTGTACACAGTACTCCATGTGTGGTCTAACTTCACCTGACGAAGGAGCTACGAAAGCTCCGAAAGCTTGTGATTTCAAATAAAACTGTTGGACTATAACCTGGTGTTGTGCGACTTCTCATTTTTGTCCACCCCAGTCCAACACCGGCATCTCCGCATCATGGTCTAACCAAGGTGCAATACACGTTTAACATAACTTCACTGCTTTTCAATTCTCTTACTCTAGAAATGAACCCCAGTGCTTTGTTTGCATTTTCATGGCCTTGTTAACATGCTTTTAATGATTTGTGCACCTGTCCCCCTAGATCTCTTTGCTCCTCTACCCCATTTAGACACTTACTATCCAAGGAGTTCCTGGCCTCCTTATTCCTACTTCCAAAATCCACCACCTCACACTTACCTATATTGAAATTGATTTGCCATTTACAAACCAACCTGCCAGTTTATCATCTTGCATTTTGTCACAGTGCTCCTCAGTATTAACTATACGCCCGAATTTGCTGTCAACTGCAAATTTGGAAATTGCACTAACTATTCCCAGGTCTATATAATGGTGCCTCTGCTCTCTCTTCTCTTGCTTCTTTTAGTATCAGGGTTTTATCCTCTCTAACTTTTGCTACTTTATCAATTATTTTCCCTTTCTATTTTAAATAACTTGATATCTTTTTTGATCTCTTCTTCCAATTTCATGTCTAACTTGTTAGTCTACCTGATGAAAACTGAGGCAAAGTAATTCTCCAATATTGCTGCCATTTCGCTGTGAGTTTATCTTGGCCATCCTTCAGTGGCCCTGTCACTATCCTGTTTTATGTTTTGTTCTTCATCTATCTGTAGAATACTTTACTTTTTCTTTTTAATTCCCTTGATAATTTACTTTCGTAGCAGCTCTTTGCCTTTTTAACATTATTTTAAAGTGACTGCGAACCCTGCTCCCCCGAGGCATCCGAGTCCTATATGGAAATACGCTCAGATGATCAGCAGGAATCTCTTGACAATTGTTCAAACATTTCAGAAAAATTGATAAAATGACCAAACAGATTCAATTAAAGAAACAGGCTGTCAAAAATAAGGAAAAACAAGGCCCAGTAGATTTACAGAGAGGAACACATCGGAGACATGTGTACAAAGGCAGGCGGATATGTAACTGGACGATGAAATGAGGTTAGAACCAAAAGCAAGCTTCCCTCTAGATTAACAGCAAAATCTTGCAGGACTCCAAGCCCCTGGTGCAGCCTGGCACATCCTGGACAGCTCATTTTAAAACTGGGGGTGCAGAAGCTGTGATCATTCATGCAATGTGTTCAGAGCACGGGCTGGACTCAGTGTGAAAGAGTTTGTAATAACAACAGAAAACGCTGGAAAAACTCAGCAGGCCAGGCAGCATCCGTGGAGAGAGAAAGAGAGTTAACGTTTCAGGTCGATGACCTTTCGTCAGAACTGTGAAGAGCCGGAAATCAAATAGATTTAAGGCCAGAGTAAAGCTGGGAAAAGGGGGAGGGGATAAAAGAACAAAGGGGGAGATGAAGAGACATTAAGAGATATGCAAGGCTAGAGGTGGTGTTAATGTGACAGATTAAGGCTGAAAGAAGTGTGAAATCCACTGGCAGAATGAAGGACAGCTGCCAGCTTCTAGGAGGAAAAAAAAAGGTGGGGGGGGGGCAAATAAAAGGGTGGAAAAAATAAAATATAAATGTGATTGGAGCTGAGGTTATGATCTAAAATTGTTGAACTCGATATTGAGTCCAGAGGGCCACATCACCTCAATCAGCTTTTTCCAAACGATTATTTTTGTCTTTCTCAATCATTATTACTATGTTGTGATCGACACTCTCCAGATTTTCACCTAAGCTCACTTCTCTTATCTGCTCTGGTTCATTTCCCATTGTAGATACATCAGTGATTCCTCTCTTGTTGGGCTAATTACGTACTGAGCAAGAAAGGAGTCCTGAACTCACTGTAAATACTCCATTCCCTTTTCCCCTTTCGCTACCTCTTCTTGACAGATTATTTGGTGTTGTTGAAATCTATGATTATTATATGTATTTTACACATTTTATAGGTTTGCTGACATATTTTTCCTTCAATTCCCTTCCACTGTTATGTGATCTGTAGAATAACATTTTCAGTGTTATTTTAACCTGCCTTGGATACCTGCTCTCCTGAGGCATCCTATGAATATACGCTCAGCAGATCAGCAGGAATCGCTTGCCAATTATTCAAACATTTTAGATAACCTTACAAAATGACCTAACCGATTCAATAAGAGACAGGCTGACAAAAATATTGAAAAACAAGGTCCAGTAGATTGACAGAGAGGAGCACATCGGAGGCAAAGTGCACATAAGCGGGCGGAGATGTCACTGGACGATGACATGTAATAAAATGAATTCACGAGTAGGGCTGAATGCGATATGGCGGCAGAGGTGCAGCAGAAGTTAGAACCAAAAGCAAGCTTCCCTCTAGATTATCAAATCTGGCAAATCCTGGACAGCTCCTTTTAAACCTGGAGGTGCAGAAGCCGTGATCAGCTCATGTAATGTGTTCAGAGCACAGGCCGGGCTCTGTGTTTAAGTGGTTGTGTTCAGATAGTGCTGGTACGTGAGGAATCTAGACTGAGAAGGTAGAAACTGAGAGGGGGAGGGGAGGAGGAGGGAGACTAAGAGTCAAAAAGAGGGACCAAGTGGAAGTGAAGATAAAGGCTGAAAGAGTAAAACACCGAGGCAGAGAGAAAGATGAGAGAGGTAGAGCAAGGGTGAATGAGAGAGAGAGAGAGAGAGAGAGAGAGAGAGAGAGAGAGAGAGAGAGAGAGAGAGAGAGAGAGAGAGAGAGAGAGAGAGAGGCATAGTAAAAGAGTCAGAGAGAGAGATTTGTTTTAAATCGCTACTTCTCTGTTCAGTTTAATATTTCTCGAAGTTTATATTATGCTATAATATGAGATCGATGTCAGGTTATAATCACTAACTTTAAACAATGAGATTTTGTTCAGTCAGTACAGGTTTTGAGACCGGGACTGACTTCAGAGCAGGTGATCCAGCAGATCCGAGTTATACTGCCAGCTTCACATGGGTCTCTGGTCAAACTCCCTCTACACTGTCCCATCAAACACTCACAGGGCAGGTACAGAATGGGTTAGATACAGAGTAAAGCTCCCTCTACACTGTCCCATCAAACACTCCCAGGTCAGGTACAGCACGGGTTAGATACAGAGTAAAGCTCCCTCTACACCATCCCATCAAACACTCCCAGGACAGGTGCAGCACGGGTTAGATAGAGTAAAGCTCCCTCCACACTGTCCCATCAAACACTCCCAGGGCAGGTACAGCACGGGTTAGATAGAGTAAAGCTCCCTCTACACTGTCCCATCCAACACACCCAGGGCAGGTACAGCACGGGTTAGGTGCAGTGTCTAAGTCTAATGTAGATCATGTCTCATTCCAGTCTGCCTCAAGAAACCCATGAAATTGGGGATACAGTGCAGAATTTAGAAATGTACAGATGACACGTAACTTGGAAGTGTAGTAACGAGTGAGGAAGATAGTAAACTTCAAGATGATACAGACAGGCTGGAATAGCGGACGAAGTTCAACGCAGAAAGAATGAGGAAAGACAATACAAGCTAAATGATCCAATTTTACAGGGGATGCGAGAACAAAGAGACTTGGGAAATAACAGCAGAAAACGCTGGAAAAACTGAGCAGGCCAGGCAGCATCCGTGGAGAGAGAAAGAGAGTTAACGTTTCAGGTCGATGACCTTTCGTCAGAACTGAGACTTGGGGTTGCTTGTGCACAAATCTTTGGGGGCAGGACAGGTTAACAACAGTCAGAACGTTATGTTTAACCTATATAAAACACTAGTGCGGTCCCAGCTGGAGTATTGTGTCCAATTCTGGGCACCACACTTTAGGATGTTTTGGAGAGGGTACAAAGGAGATTTACTAGAATGGTTTCAGTGATGAGGGTTTACTGTTACATGGATAGACTAGAGATGATGGGATGTTCTCCTTGGAGCAGGAAAGGCCAAGAGGAGATTTGATAGGTGTTTAAAATCATGAAGGGTTCAGATAGAGTCAATATTGAGAATCTGTTTCTCATGGCTGAAGCGTCGATAACCAGAGGGCACAGACTTAAGGTGATTGGCAAAAGAACCAGAGGCGACATGAGGAAAAACGTGTTTATGCACCGAGTGGTTAGGATTTAGAATGACTGACTGAGGGTGCTGGATACAGATTCAATAATAGCCTTCAAAAGGGAATTGACTAAATACGTGAAGGAGAAATAATTGCCTTGATAGGGGGAAAGAGCGGGGGAGGGGGACTAACTGGATTGCTCTTCGAAAGAGCCGGTGCAGAGTCAATCGGCCGAAGGGCTTCCGTCTGTGCTGTATTATCACAGAATATAACACAGAATATCACAGAATCTATGATTATTATTATCATTCTATGATTCTGTAAGTGAGATATCTTGAACCCCGAACGGTCAAAGTGCTGCCACTCTGGGACACCTGTCTTATCTCAATACTTGTCTGAATGTGTTATTAGGCACTTACCGAGATTTCCTGTAGCAGTCTCCTCTTCCCATTTCCTGCGATTCCCAAATCTTCTCCCAGCCTCATTCCACCCCAAAACACCTTGTCCTCGGACACAGTGATCCTAAAGAGAAACAAGACACGGATGTGAAGCTGTGATCAATGCAGCAAGTTTTATTTCTGAGTACAGCCCATTACTCTGACAGCAGTAATACAGGGTCAGGGGTTACGGGACCTAAACAATCAAACAGAGGCTGCTTCCCGTGAATGATGGTTTCATTCAGTGAGAACGTGGAGAGCTCGGGCTGGTGGGAATCCATCACTGGATCTTTCACTGTTTCGGTCTGCAACATCCGAACCCACCGGGGAAGGATAGTGGGACAAATTTCATGTTCCTGTTACAGGGGCCCTCACGATACACTCTACAAAGCACGCTTCTGTAAGAATATCGATCTAATTTTACGTCACTTCTAGTTCGGACAAATAAGGGATTGTTGGGACAGAGAAATCCTACCCGCACCAAGGACAACACCCCCTCCCCGTTCACACTGCCAGAGACCCCCGCACCCTCCCCGGCGCCCCCCCCCTCACCACGCCCGGGCAGCCCTCAGTCGCAGGACACTAACCCTCAAAACCCAAGGCCGCGGTACGCGCTCTGCCCGACGTCCGGCTCACTCAGTTTCGGTCATATTTTACTTTAACCAACTGCCTCCATCCAGGGACTTTCAATGGACATTTCTGACCGCCCATTCTATTGGCTGAAAACAGGTGATTAACATCCCGCCCAGCAATCGATGCCTGGCGCGCTCGATCCAACCCCTCCGGCACGCCCGCTTTATAAATCGGAGATCAGGCAGCTGGCCTTAGCACGAGCCTGGCAGAGCGAGTGTGACCTCAGCAACCCGGCCACTCGGGCCGTGTGACCTCAGCAACCCGGCCACTCGGGCCGTGTGACCTCAGCAACCCGGCCACTCGGGCCGTGTGACCTCAGCAACCCGGCCACACGGGCCGTGTGACCTCAGCAACCCGGCCACACGGGCCGTGTGACCTCAGCAACCCGGCCACTCGGGCCGTGTGACCTCAGCAACCCGGCCACTCGGGCCGTGTGACCTCAGCAACCCGGCCACTCGGGCCGTGTGACCTCAGCAACCCGGCCACTCGGGCCGTGTGACCTCAGCAACCCGGCCACACGGGCCGTGTGACCTCAGCAACCCGGCCACACGGGCCGTGTGACCTCAGCAACCCGGCCACACGGGCCGTGTGACCTCAGCAACCGTGACCTCAGCAACCAGGCCACACGGGCTGTGTGACCTCAGCAACCCGGCCACACGGGCTGTGTGACCTCAGCAACCAGGCCACACGGGCTGTGTGACCTCAGCAACCCGGCCACACGGGCTGTGTGACCTCAGCAACCCGGCCACACGGGCTGTGTGACCTCAGCAACCCGGCCACACGGGCTGTGTGACCTCAGCAACCCGGCCACACGGGCTGTGTGACCTCAGCAACCCGGCCACACGGGCTGTGTGACATCAGTATCCTGGTCACACGGGCTGTGTGACCTCAGCAACCCGGCCACACGGGCTGTGTGACCTCATTAACCCGGCCACACAGGCTGTGTGAACTCAGTAACCGGGCCACACGGGCTGTGAGACCTCAGTATACTGGTCACACGGGATGTGTGTGACATCAGCAACCCGGCAATTGGTTCTGGGCGAGTGCACGAGCTGACTGATAGAAGGGGCGGGACTAGCTCAGTGATGGACATGGCACCAACCTCACAGGTTGGCCGTGTACCAAGCCCGGCCCCAGGGGCAGGGAGGGCACCAACCTCACAGGATGGCCGTGTACCGAGCCCGGCCCCAGGGGAGGGCCCCGACCCCACAGGATGGCCGTGTACCGAGCCCGGCCCCAGGGGCAGGGAGGGCACTGACCACACAGGATGGGCGCGTACCGAGCCCGGCCCCAGGGGAGGGCACCGACCTCACAGGATGGCCGTGTACCGAGCCCGGCCCCAGGGGCAGGGAGGGCACCGACCCCAGAGGATGGCCGTGTACCGAGCCCGGCCCCAGGGGCAGGGAGGGCACCGACCCCACAGGATGGCCGTGTACCGAGCCCGGCCCCAGGGGCGGGGAGGGCACCGACCCCACAGGATGGCCGTGTACCGAGCCCGGCCCCAGGGGCAGGGAGGGCACCGACCCCACAGGATGGCCGTGTACCGAGCCCGGCCCCAGGGGCAGGGAGGGCACCGACCCCACAGGATGGCCGTGTACCGAGCCCGGCCCCAGGGGCGGGGAGGGCACCGACCCCACAGGATGGCCGTGTACCGAGCCCGGCCCCAGGGGCGGGGAGGGCACCGACCCCACAGGATGGCCGTGTACCGAGCCCGGCCCCAGGGGCGGGGAGGGCACCGACCCCACAGGATGGCCGTGTACCGAGCCCGGCCCCAGGGGCGGGAGGGCACCGACCCCACAGGATGGCCGTGTACCGAGCCCGGCCCCAGGGGCAGGGAGGGCACCGACCCCACAGGATGGCCGTGTACCGAGCCCGGCCCCAGGGGCAGGGAGGGCACCGAACGCACAGGATGGCCGAGTACCGAGCCCGGCCCCAGGGGCGGGGAGGGCACTGACCCCACAGGACGGCCGTGTACCGAGCCCGGCCCCAGGGGAGGGCACCGACCCCACAGGATGGCCGTGTACCGAGCCCGGCCCCAGGGGAGGGCACTGACCCCACAGGATGGCCGTGTACCGAGCCCGGCCCCAGGGGAGGGCACTGACCCCACAGGATGGCCGTGTACCGAGCCCGGCCCCAGGGGCAGGGAGGGCACCGACCCCACAGGACGGCCGTGTACCGAGCCCGGCCCCAGGGGCGGGGAGGGCACTGACCCCACAGGACGGCCGTGTACCGAGCCCGGCCCCAGGGGCGGGGAGGGCACTGACCCCACAGGATGGCCGTGTACCGAGCCCGGCCCCAGGGGCGGGGAGGGCACTGACCCCACAGGATGGCCGTGTACCGAGCCCGGCCCCAGGGGCGGGGAGGGCATTGACCCCACAGGATGGCCGTGTACCGAGCCCGGCCCCAGGGGCAGGGAGGGCACCGACCCCACAGGATGGCTGTGTACCGAGCCCGGCCCCAGGGGCGGGTGGGCACCGGGTTCAGTTGAAATCACCCAGGATTATGATGTTATGTAATTTACTCATTTAATAGATTTGCTCCAATTTTCATTCCAGTGTTAGGTGGTCTGTATAATAACCTTTTTAGCATTATTTTAACGTGACTGGGAACCCTGCTCTCCCGAGGCATGTTTTTCCTAAATGGAAACACGCTCAGATCAGCAGGAATCGCTTGCCAATTATTCAAAACTTTCAGATACATTTACAAAACGACAAAACAGATTCAATTACAGAGACAGGCTGTCAAATATAATGAAAAACAAGGCCCAGTAGATTTACAGAGAGGAGCGCATCGGAGGCAATGTATACGTAAGCTGGTGGATGTGTCACTGGACGATGAAATGTAATAAAATGAGTTCAGGAATGGGGCTGGATGAGATGTGGAGGCAGAGGTTAGAACCCAAAGCCAGCTTCCCTCTAGATTAACAGCGAAAACGTGCAGGACTCCAAGCCCCTGGTGGGTTCTGACACATCCTGGGCAGCTCATTTTAAAACTGGGTGTGCAGAAGCAGTGATCAGCTCATGCAATGTGTTCAGAGCACGGGCTGGGCTCAGTGTTAAAGTGTTTGTGTTCGGACAGTCCTGTTAGATCAGGAATCTTGAGAGGGAGGGGGAGGGGAGGGGAGGTGGGAGGGGGAGGGAGGGGCAAACAGATACAGAGGGGAGAAAGAGGTAGATTGAGAAAAAGAGAGAGAGGTAGTGACAGAAAGGGAGGGAGAGAGGGAGAGATGGGCAGAGTGAGAGTGAAGAGACAACTAAATAAGTGATACAAAGAGAAAAAAAAAGATTTAAGCAAATGGAGTGCGGGGGAGAGAGAATGAGGCAGAGATAGAGGAGGCAAAGTTGAGATAATGGCTGAGATAGCGAGAGAGAGATTAAGGCAGAGAGAAGAGGAGCGATGCAGGCAGAGAGAGGGCGACTGAGAGTGATGCAGAAAGAGGGACCGAGAGGCAGAGAAGAAAAGACAGCGAGTGAGAAACAGCGAGGCAGAGAGAAATGAGAGAGGTGGAGAGAGAAGAGGGAGACAGAGCCAAGGTGAATGAGGGAGAAAACAAGGCAAGGAGATATTGGGCCATTGCGAGAGAAGGAAAGAGGCAGAGAGATGGGAGTGAGGCAGAGAGAGAGATAAAATGGGGCAGATAGCAAAAGATAGAAAAAACGAGTCTTGACCCTCGAACGGTCAGTGTGCCGACACTCTGGGACACCTGTCTTATCCCAGTACCTTTCTGAATGTGTTATTAGGCACTTACACAGACTCCCTGCAGCCGTTTTCCTCTTCCCATTTCCTGCGATTCCCAAATCTTCTCCGAGCCTCATTCCATCCCCAAACACATTGTCCTCCGGTACACTGATCCTAAAGAGAAACAAGACACGGATGTGAAGCTGTGATTAATGCAGTAAGTTTTATTTCGGAGTACAGCCCATTATTCTGACAGCAGTAATACAGGGTCAGGGGTTACGGGACCTAAACAATCAAACAGAGGCTGCTTCCCGTGAAGGAAGGTTTCATTCAGTGAGAACGTGGAGAGCTCGGGCTGGTGGGAATACATCACAGGATCTTTCACTGTTTCGGTCTGCAACATGCGAACCCACCCGGGAAGGATAGTGGGACAGACAGATACGTAGGGTGAGTTGGAGCAGTCACCGGGACTGGTAAACTATTCATAATAGAGATTCAGTTGCTGAGGGTTTGCATACTGGCATGGATTGAAAATTGGTTAACAGAAAGGGAACAGAGAGTAGGAATAAATGGGTCTTTTTCAGGGTGGCAGGCGGCAACTAGTGGGGTACCGCAAGGATCAGTGCTTGGGCTCCAGCTATTCACAACACATATCAATGATTTGGATGAGGGAACCAAATGTAATATGTCCAAGTTTGCTGATGACATGAAACTAGGTGGGATTGTGAGTTGTGAGGAGGAAGCAAAGAGGCTTCAAGGCGATTTAGACAAGTTGAGTGAGTGGGCAAATACATGGCAGATGCAGTATAACGTGGATAAGTGTGAAGTTATCCACTTCGGTAGGAAAATCAGAAAGGCAGAGTATTATTTAAATGGTGATAGATTGGGAAATGTTGATGTACAGAGGGACCTGGGTGTCCTTGTACACGAGTCACTGAAAGTAAACATGCAGGTGCAGCAAGCAGTTAGGAAGGCTAATGGTATGTTGGCCTTCAGTGCAAGAGGATTTGAGTACAGGAGCAAGGATGTCTTACTACAGTTATTGAGAGGTCGCACAACACCAGGTTATAGTCCAACAGTTTTATTTGAAATCACAAGCTTTCGGAGCTATCGATCGCCCCTACTACTTCACCTGAGGAAGGGGCGATCGATAGCTCCGAAAGCTTGTGATTTCAAATAAAACTGTTGGGACTATAACCTGGTGTTGTGCGACCTCTCAATTTTGTCCACCCCAGTCCAACACCGGCATCTCCGCATCATGATTACTACAGTTACACAGGGCCTTGGTGAGGCCACACCTGGAGTACTGTGCGCAGTTTTGGTCTCCTTAACCAAGAAACGATATACTTGCCAGAGGGGGTGCAGCGAAGGTTCACCAGACTGATTCCTGGGATGGCAGGACTGTCGTATGAGGAGAGATTAGGTCGACTACCCCTGTATTCACTAGAGTTTAGAAGAATGAGAGGGGATCTCATTGAAAGATATCAAATTCTGACAGGGCTAGACATACTGGATGCAGGGAGGAAGTTTCACCTGGCTGGGGGCAGGGGGGGGGGGGGGTCGAGAACGAGGGGTCACAGTCTCAGGATAAGGGGCAGGACATTTAGGGCTGAGATGAGGAGAAATTTCTTCACTCAGAGGGTGGTGAACCTGTGGAATTCTCTACCACAGAAGGCTGTGGAGGCCAAGTCACTGAATATATTTAAGGAGATAGATAGATTTGTAGACACAAAAGGCACCAAGGGTTATGGGGAGAGCGCGGAAATATGATATTGAGATAGAGGATCAGCCATGATCATATTGAATGGCGGAGCAGGCTCGAATGGCCTACCCCTGCTCCTATTTTTCTATGTTACTATGTTGTTTGCTGCTGTTAAACACCAGAATCAAATAACTCAGAATGCACCAATTTAAACTGAAAATTCAGCAATTTCTGGGGAGGTGAATGGCCCAGACACATTGGTACTGAACAGTATTTAGAAAGGAACAGAACAAGGTAAAGGGGGAGCACAGATACTGACAGACCCAAACAGACACAGGCGCACAGAAACACACGCTCACACAGAAATAAGCGCACGCTCACATAGAAATAAGCTCGCTCACATAGAAATAAGCTCGCTCACACATCGAAATGTCGAGATGACAGGAATTGTGGATGACCAGAGACACGTACGGGTCCAAATACAGGAATCATTAAAATGTAATTGACATGTACAAAAAATAATTTAAAAGCCTAATGGAATGTTGGCCTTATCTCGAGGGCAGGAATACAAAGGGGATGAAGTGATGCTTCAGCTGGACAGAGCTCTGGTTAGACCCCACCTGGAGAACTGCATTCAGTTATGGGCACCGCATCTCAGGAAGGATATATTGTGCTTGGTGTGGGTGCAGCACATTCACCAGAATGACACCGGAGCTAAAAGGCTCAATTATGAGGACAGGTTGCAGAGACTAGATCAGTATTCCCGATATATAAAGGATTAACTGGTGATATAATTGAGGTGTTTAAGATCAAAGAATCAAAGAATAGAAGCACACGAGGAGGCCATTCAGCCCATCAATTCTGTGCCAGCTCTTTCGAAGAGCAATCCAGTTAGTCCCACTCCCTGCTCTTTCCCCATATCCCTGCAATTTTTATCCCTTCACATATTTTTCCAATTGCCTTTTGAAAGCTACTATTGAATCTGTATCCAGCAGCCTATCAGGCAGTGCATTCCAAATACTAACCACTCGTTGCATAAACAAGTTTGTCCTCATCTCGCCTCTGGTTCTTTTGCCAATCACCTTCAATCTGTGCCCGCTCGTTATCGACCCTTCAGTGATTGGAAACAGTTTCTCTGTATTTACTCTATCTGAACCGCTCATGATTTTAAACACCTCTATCAAATCTCCTCTTCGCCTCATCTGCTCGAAGGAGAACAACCTCAGCTTCTCCAGTCTATCCATGTAACTGTAATCCCTCATCCCTGGAACCATTCTAGTAAATCTCTTCTGTACCCTCTCCAAAGTCTTCACGCCCTTCCTAAAGTGTGGTGCCCAGAATTGGACACAATATTCCAGCTGAGGCCAAACTATGTTTTATATAGGTTCAGCATAACTTCCTGACTGTTGCACTCTACGCCTCGATTTATAAAGCCCAGGATCCCACATGCTTTATTATCTGCTTTGTTAACCTGTCCTGCCCCCAAAGATTTCTGCACGAGCACCCCCAGGTCTCTCTGTTCTTGCACCCCCTTTAAAATTGTACCATTTAGCTTGGATTGTCTCTCCTCATTGTTCCTACCAAACTGTATAACCTCACTTTTCAGCGTTGAATTTCATCTGCCATGTGTCCGCCCGTTGCACCAGCCTGTCTATGTCTTCCTGAAGTCTATTACGATCTTCCTCACTGTTTTCTGCACTTCCAAGTTTCGAGTCAGCTGGAAATTTCAGCATTGTCCCCTGCACCCCCAAGTCCAAGTCATTAATGTACATCAAAGACAGCAGTTGTCCCAGTACAGAACCCTTCGGGACAACACTGTATACCTCCCTCCAATCCGAAAAACAGCCATTCACCACAACTCTGTTTACTATCCGTTAGACAACTTTGTATCCATGCTGCTACTGCCCCTTTTATCCCATGGGCTTCAGTTTTGCGAACAAGCCTATTACGTGGCACTGTCCTTTTCCCGTTTTACCTCTTGTTTTATGTGTCTGTAGAATACTTTACTATTTCTTTATCTATTTCTTAATAATTAATTTCAGTTGCTTTTCACCTTCCTAATTGTTTTTTTAAGCTTCTTTCCCAACCTCTTCCTATTCCCTTTTGTCATCCTCTCCTTTATTGTCACTGCACTCAGTGTCTGCCTTTTTCCTTCAGTTTCAATTTCACCCTCATCTCTTTATTCATTCCTGGCATTTCATTATTGGCTAGTTTGTTCTTGTTTTTTAGTGGAAGATAATTCTCCTGAACTCTATTGATCACCTTTTTAAATATTTCCTGCTGCTATTCTATCTCTTTGTTTGTCAATATTCTGTTCCAGTTTATCTTCCCTCGTTCCATTTACATCACCTCAATCAGATTTTTCCAATCTATTATCTTATAATCGATATTGTCTAGATTTTCACCTGAGCTCACTTCTCTTATCTGCTCTGGTTCATTTCCCATTATCGATCCATCAGTGATTCCTCTCTTGTTGGGCTTCTTACGTACTCGGTATGAAAGGAGTCCTGAACGCACTGTAAATATTCCATTCCCTTTTCCCCCCTTACCCTACCTCTCCTTGCCAGGTTATTTGGTGTCCTTAAAATCTCCCATGTATTTTACTCATTTTATAGATTTGCTGACATATTTTCCCTCCAATTCCCTTCCACTGTTAGGTGGTCTGTAGAATAACATTTTCAGTGTTATTTTAACCTGGCTGGGATACCTGCTCCCTCGAGGCTTCTGTGTCCTATATGGAAATACACTCAGATGATCAGCAGGAATCGCTGGCCAATTATTCAAAAGTTTCAGAAAAATGTACAAAATGACCAAACAGACAATTAAAGAAACAGGCAGTCAGATTTAGAGAGAGGAGCACATCGGGCACATGTGAACATAAGCAGGCGGATATGTAACTGGACGATGAAATTAAATACAATAACTTCAGGAATGGGGCTGGATGAGACGTGGAGGTAGAGGTTAGAAACCAAAGCAAGCTTCCCTCTAGATTAACAGCAAAATCTTGCAGGACTCCTGGGGCCTGGCACAACCTGGACAGCTGATTTTAAAACTGGGGGTGCAGAAGCAGTGATCAGCTTTGGCAATGTGATCAGAGCATGGGCTGAACTCGGTGTTAAAGTGTTTGTGTTCGGACAGTCCTGTTACATCAGGAATCTAGCCTGAGCAGGTAGACGTGGAGAGAGAAAGAGAGAAATCGAGAAACTGGGAGAGAGAGACAGGGGCAGGGAGAGAGATGGAGGTGAAGAGAGCGGAGAAACAGAGACAGAGAGGGAGAGACAAAGAGAGAAGGGAGAGTGAGAAAAAAAGATACAGAAATGGAGAGATGGCCAGAGTGAGAGGAAACAGTCAGTAAAAGAGAGAGACTTAAAGCAAAAATAGGGAGTGGGAGAGAGAGAGAAACGAGAGGGGCGATACAGGTGGAGAGACGAGGACTGAGTGTGAGGCAGAAAGAGGGACCAAGAGGCAGAGAACATAAAGGGTGAGAGACAGCGAGAAATGAGAGAGCTAGAGAGGAGAGAGAGAGAGAGAAAACAAGGTGGGGAGAGATAGAGCCAATGAGACAGAAAGAAACAGAGGCAGAGAGATGAGAGAGAGAGAGACAAAATGCTACAGATAGTGAAAGAGAAAAAAACGAGATAGAGGAAGCACACGTTAGATAAAGAGTAAATCTCTCTCTACACTGCCGCATCAAACGGTCGGTGGGTCTAATTAACATACAGTAATAAGGAGCAGGACTGTGCCATACTCCGGCATTCAGTAAGATCATGGCTGATCTTCCACCTCAACTCAACTTTCCCACCAGATCTCCACATCTCTGATGCAATGGATTTCTATTTCCAATCTGTATGAAGAACCCCGTTCAAGTGAGATACCTTGAACCCCGAACGGTCACAGAGCTGACACTCTGGGACACCTGTCTTATCGCAGTACCTTTCTGAATGTGTTATTGGGCACTTGGAGATTCCCTGCGCCAGTTTCCTCTTCCCATTTCCTGCGATTCCCAAATCTTCTCCCAGCCTCATTCCACCCCCGAAAAGCTTGCCCTCGGACACACTGATCCTGAACAGAAACAAGACATGAATGTGAAGCTGTGATCAATGCAGTAAGTTTTATTTCTGAGTACAGCCCATTATTCTGACAGCAGTAACACAGGGTCATGGGCTACAGGACCTAAACCATCAAACAGAGTCCAAAGACAGGAATCACTAAAAGGTAACTGACAGGTACAAAAAATAATTCAAAGGCTAATGGAATGTTGTCCTTTATCTCGAGAGGGCTGGAATACAAAGGGGATGAAGTGATGCTTCAGCTGGACAGAGCTCTGGTTAGACCCCACCTGGAGAACTGCATTCAGTTCTGGGCACCGCATCTCAGGAAGGATATACTGGCCTTGGAGTGGGTGCAGCACATTCACCAGAATGAAACCGGAGCTAAAAGGGCTCAATTATGAGGACAGGTTGCAGAGACTCGATCAGTATTCCCTGACATATAAAGGATTAACTAGTGATATAATTGAGGTGTTTAAGATCATAGAATCACAAGGAGGCCATTCGGCCAATCAAATCTGTGCCACCTCTTTCAAACAGCAATCCAGTCAGTCTCACTCCCCAGCTCTTCCCCCATATCCCGAAAAAAATTTCTTCAAGTATTTATTCAATTCCCTCTTGAAGGCTATTATTGAATCTGTATCCAGCACCCTATCAGGCAGAGCATTCCAAATCCTAACCACTCGTTGCATAAAAAAGTTGTTCCTCACGTCGCCTCTGGTTCTTTTGCCAATCACCTTAAATCTCTGCCCTCTGGTCATCAACACTTTGGCGACTCGAAACAGTTTCTCTTTATTACGCTCGAGATATACCGTCTGAAATATCTGCGCTCCTCTAATTCTGGCCTCGAGTACCCTGACTTTAATCACTCCACCATTGGTCGCCGTCCCGTGAGCTGCCAGGGCCTTAAGCTCTGGAATTCCCTCCCTAAACCTCTCCACCTCTTTCCTGCTTTAAGATGCTCCTTAAAACCTAGCTCTCTGACTAAGCTTTTAGTCATCGGCCATAATAGCTTGTGGCTCGCTGTCAAATTTTGTTCGATAACGCTCCTGTGAAGAGTGTTGGGACTTTTTCTACCTTGTTATTTACTCTATCTGAACCCTTCATGATTTTAAACACCTCGATCAAATGTCCTCTTAACCTTCTCTGCTCTGAGAACAATCCCAGCTTCTGCAGTCTATCCACGTAACTGTAATCCCTGAAACCATTCCAGTAAATCTCTTCTGTACCCGCTCCAAAGCCATCACGTCCTTCCTGAAGTATGGTGCCCAGAATTGGACGCAATACTCCGGCTGGGGCTGAACTCGTGTTTTATATTGGTTTAGCACAGCTTCCTGGCTTTTGAACTCTACGCCTCTATTTATAAAGCCCAGGATCCCATCTGCTTTATTAACGACAACTGCTCTCTTAACCTGTCCTGCCACCAAAGATTTGTGCACAAACACCCCCAGGTCTGGGGTCTTGCACCCCCTTTAAAACTGTACCATTTAGTGTGTCTGGTTTCTTCTCATTCTTCATACCAAACTATCACCTTGCACTTTTCAGTGTTGTATTTCATCTTCCTCATGTCCACCCAATCCACCAGCCTCTTCATGTCCTCTTGAAGTCTATTACTGTCTTCCTCACTGTTCTCTGCACTCCCAAGCTTCGAGTCAGCTGCAAATTTCAACATTGTGTCCTGCACCCCCAAGTCCAAGCCCCAATTCAAATGGACACAGGAGCAGACAGACACACATATGAGCAGGAGGGAGAGGGTTAAGGCTGTTGGCGAATTGAGATCAGTAAGAGAGAGATTTTAACCAGGCTTCTGAAGGCACTTGTTCGGCACGTAACAGCCAGTCTGCCGATTTAGGGCTAGTTTGGCACAAGTCTGACCTCTCACCAAGGACTGCATCTGAACTTCCCACACTCATTTTGCAGAAGTGCTTCAGATCGGTAGGGGTGAAAGGTCGGAGTTTTGACCCTCTGGCACCCAGCCCCTTGCTGAAGATTGTTGAGCGCTGTACCGTGTCTTTTCAGAATTCACTATAGAATTGCATTGTAGTTACAGCACAGAAACAGGCCATTCAGCCTGACAGTTTCAAGCTGGTGTTTATGCTCCACCCACCTTAATTCACCTCACCCTATCATATCCTTCTATCCCTTTCTCCCGCATGTACTTATCTAGCTTCCAATTAAAGGCACTCTGCTATTCACCTCAACTACTCCATGTGCCACCAAGTTCTACATTCTAACCACTCTCTGAATAAAGAGGTTTCTCCCGAATTCCTCATTGGATTTATTAATGACTATCTTATATTTATGACCCCTAGTTTTGGACTCGCCATTAGTGGCAACATCTTCTCTACATCTACCCTAACAAACCAGTTCATAAATTTAAAGATCTCTATTAGATCATCCTGCAGCCTTCTCACAGGGCCTCACTTCTCCCATCGTGTTAATCACAGATGGGCCATTTCTGATCACTTTGTATTGTTCTCCATTCACATCCCCCTTCCCCCTCCCAACCCGACTTCCTCTGCGCCCACCCCTGGAAAAAACGCTCTCCTAATTCACTTACATCTGCACTTTCAAAATCCCAACTGTCTGGCCTCTGATCCTCAATTCAGCGTGACACTTCTGCAGCTACCGATCTGCTCAACCACAGCCTCACCTTTGATGCCCTAGTTTCCATTTAAACCATTACTCTTTCTCTCACCCTGGCCGTTGCCCCTGGTCCAACCCTCATCTTTGCATCCTTAAGTTCAAGGGACGCAGACTTGAACGGCTATGGCGAACAACTGGTTTAGCCATTCACCGCCAGATCTGGCTGGACCTCAAAGCACCATCGGATCCTGCTCCAGTTTGCCAAAACTGCTCACTATTCCAGAATCATTCTGGATGCAAAGATAACCCCGGCTTCTTCTCTCAACTGCAACCACCTTCTTAAACCTCTCTCCCCTGTCTCCTCCATCAACAAGTTTGAGGAGCTCACTGACTTCTTTCTCACTAAGATTGAGACCATCCGATCAGTTGCCTCTGCCACTTCCCTCCCTTCCCATAGCCCACCGGGCCAAACTTCCTCGAAGGTTACCCCCAGCCCTAGCCCTGAACTTGCATCTTTCTCCAGTTTCTCTCCGATCTCCCCTCATGCCCTCTCAGAGCTCATCTTGTCCTTGAGACCCACTTCCTGCTCCCTCGACCCTATTCCAACTAAGCTGCTGACCACCCAACTTCCTTGCCTGGCTGCCATGTTAGCTGATACTGTGAACAGTTCTCTCGTACTGTCTCCCCCCTCCTTCAAATCTGCCTTCATCACCCCCTCAAGGAATCAACCCTTTACCCATCTGTCCTTGCAAATTACCGCTCCATCTCCAACCTCCCTTTCCTCTCAAGTCCTTGAACGTATCGTCGCCTCCCAAATCTGTGACTTTTTTCCACATGTTTGAATATCTCCAATCAGGTTTCCATCCCTGCCACAGTACCGAAATGGCTCTCAAAGTCACAAATGACATCCTATGTGATTGCGACAAAGGTAAACTATCCTCCTCGACCTGTCTACGGCCTTTGATACTTTTTTTTATTTATTCGTTCCCGGGGTGTGGGCGTCAGCGGCAAGGCAGGCATTTATTGCTCATCCCTAATTGCCCTAGAGAAGGAGCTGGTGAGCCGCCTTATACAACTGAGTGGCTGCCTAGGCCATTTCAAAGGGCAGTTAAGAGTCAACCACATTGCTGTGGGTCTGGAGTCACATATAGGCCAGACCAGGTAAGGACGGCAGATTTCCTTCCCGAAAGGACATGAGTGAACCAGGTGGATTTTTACAACAATCCGGTAGTTTCATGGTCACCATTACTGAAACTAGCTTTTTATTCCAGATTTATTTAATTAACTGAATTTAAATTCCCCAGCTGCCGTGGTGGGATTTGAACTCATGTCTCCGGATCATTACTCCAAGCCTCATGGATTACTAGTCCAGTAACATAACCACTACACCACCGTACCCGGTTGACCACACCATTCTCCTCCAATGCCTCTCCACCGTCATCCAGCTGGGTGGGACTGACTCGCTGACCTACTGCTCCCGGTTAAGCAATGCCTTGATATACAAATTCTCATCCTTGTTTTCGATCCCTCCATGGCCTCGCCCCTCCCTATCTCTAATCTCCACCAGTCCCACAACTCCCCCTCCCACCCCCACCCAGAGATATCTGCACTCCTCTAATTCTGGCCTCTTGATCATCCCTGATTATAATTGCTCAACCATTGGTGACTTTGCCTTCTGTTGCCTCGGCCCCAAGCTCTGGAATTCCCTCCCTAAACCTCTCTACCTCTTTCCTCATTTGCTCTTTGAAAGAGCCAGCGTAGACTCGATGGGCCGAATGGCCTCCTTCTGTGCCGTACTATTCTATGATAAGACGCTCCTTAAAACCTACCTCTTTGACCAAGCTTTCGGTCATCTGCCCTCATATCTCCTTATGTTGCTTAGTGTCAAATTGTTTTTGTCTTATAATACTCCTGTGAAGTTCCATGGGACGTTTTACTACGTTAAAGGCGCTATATAAATATAAGTTGTTGTTGTCTGCACTCGCCTTATTCCAGTCTTACCTATCCAGTCGTAGCCAGAGAATCACTTGCAATGGCTTATCTTCTCTTCCTGCTCCCGCACCATTACCTCTGGTGTCCCCCAAGGATCTATCCTTGGCCCCCTCCTATTTCTCATTTACATGCTGCCCCTTGGCGACATCATTCAAAAACACAGCGTCAGTTTCCACATGTACGCTGACGACACCCAGCTCTACATCACCACCACACCTCTCGATCCCTCCACTGTCTCTAAATTGTCAGACTGCTTGTCCAACATCAGTACAGGATGAGCAGAAATGTCCAACAATTTAATATTGGGAACACCAAAGCCATTATCTATGGTCCCCTTCACAAACTCCGTTCCCTAGCCACCGACTCCATCCCTCTCCACAGCAACTGTCTGAGGCTGAACCAGACTGTTCACAACCTTGGTGTGGTATTTGACCCCGAGATGAGCTTCTGACCACAAATCCACGCCATCATAAAGACTGCCCATTTCCACCTCCCGAACATCGCCCGACTCCACCCCTGCCTCAGCTCATCTGCTGCTCAAACCCTCATCCATGCCTTGTTACCTTTAGACTTGATTACTCCAACGCACTCCTGGCTGGCCTCTCACATTAACTTAAGGTTATCCAAAACTCTGCTGCCCGTGTCCTATCACGCACCAAGTCCCATTCACCCATCACCCCTGTGCTCGCTGACCAACATTGTCTCCCGGTTAAGCAACACCTCCATTTTAAAATTCTCATCCTTGTTTTCAAATCTTGCCCCTCCCTATCTCCTCCAGACGTACAACACTCCGAGATATCTGCGCTCCTCTAATTCTGGCCGTTTGATCATCCCCGATTTTAATTGCTCAACTATTGGTGGCCGTGCGTTCAGCTGCCAAGGCCCGAGGCTCTGGAATTCTCTCCCTTAACCTCTCCGCACTCTACCTCTCTTTACTCCTTCAAGTAGCTCCTTAAAACCTACCTCTTTGACCAAGCTTTTGGTCATCTGCCCTAATATCTCCTTATGTGGCTAGGTGTCAAATCTGTTTTATAACGCTCCTGAGAAGCACCTTGGGACGTTTTACTGTGTTAAAGGCGCTATATAAATACAAGTAGTTGTTGTTGCCATGTGTCCGTCCATTCCACCAGCCTGTCTCTATCTTCTTGAAGTCTATTACTATTTTCCTCCCCGTTTTCTACACTTTCGAGTCACCTGCAAATTTCAAAATTGTGCCCTGTACCGCCAAGTCCAAGTCACTAATGTACCTCAAAAACAGCAGTTGTCCCAGTACTGATCCCTGGGGAACACCACTGTCTACCTCCCTCCAGTCTGAAAAACAGCCATTCACCACAACACTGTTTTCTATCCGTTAGACAATTTTGTATCAATGCTGCTACTGCCCCTTTTATCCCACGAGCTTCAGTTTTGCTAACAAGCCTATTACGTTGTTCTTCATCAAAGGACTTTTTTAAAGTCAACTGAACAACCCTCATCCACCCTCTGTTACCCCATCAAAATGACAGAAGCTATTTCCTCTAGTGGGGGGACTCCAGAACAAGAGGGCATAACCGTTACATTGTAAATAGTCTGTTCAACGGTGATGTCAGGAAGCACTTCTTCACACAAGACACAGTGGAAATCTTGAACTGCCACCACAAAAACTCTAGGGTAATTTCAACAGTTCAAAACTGAGATTGATAGATTTTTGTTAGGCAAGGGTGTTTCTGTCTATACATACACACAAAGACATGCAAACACACATAGAAACACACACACCAGATTCAGGCACACAGACACATCTAGAAACACACGCACATACACAAACATACAGACAGACACAAACACAAATTACAGACAGACACACGCAGACTGAGCAGGAGGGAGAGGGTTACGATTGTAGGTGGATTGAAATCAGTGACGGAGAGAGGTTTTAAACATGCTTCTGAAGGCACTTGTTCGGTACGTAACAGCCAGCCTGCCGATTTAGGGCCTAGTGTGGTACAAATCTGACCTCTCACCAAAGGACTGTGTTTGAACTCCCCACATTCATTTTACACAAGACCTTCAGATCGGTAGGGGTGAAAGGTCGGAGTTTTGACCCTCTGATACCCAGCCCCTTGCTGAAGATTGTTTTGTTGCTGTACTGTGTCTTTTTAATTATCTTAACCTTATTATGTTGTGATCAACTGTCCAGATTTTCACCTAAGCTCACTTCTCTTATCTGCTCTCGTTCATCACCCATTATAGATCCATCAGTGAATCCTCTCTTGTTGGGCTCTTATGTACTGGGTAAGAAAAGAGTGCTGAACACACTGTAAATACTCCATTCCCTTTTCCCCTTTCACTACCTCTTCTTGCCAGATTATTTGGTGTAGTTGAAATCTCCAATGATCTTACTCATTTTATAGATTTCGTTACATATTTTCCCTGCAATTCCCTTCCACTGTTAGGTGGTCTGTAGAATAACATTTTGTGTGTTATTTTAACCTGGCTGGGAACCCTGCTCCCCCGAGGCATCTGTTACTATGGAAATACACTCCGCAGGAATCGCTTGACAATTATTTAAAACACTTCAGATAAATGTACAAGATAACCAAACAGACAATTAAAGAAACAGGATGTCAAAAATGATGAAAAACAAGGCCCAGTATATTTACAGAGAGGAGCACATCGGAGGCATGTGTACATAAGCAGGTGGATGTGTCACTGGAAGATGAAATGTAATAAAATGAGTTCAGCAATGGGGATGGATGAGATTTGGAGGCAGAGGTGCAGCAGAGGTTAGAACCAAAAGCAAGCTTCCCTCGAGACTAACAGCAAAATCTTGAAGGACTCCAAGACCCTGGTGGGACCTGGCACATCCTGGCAGCTCATTTTAAAACTGGGGTGCATAAGCTGTGATCAGCCCATGCAATGTGTTCAGAGCACTGGCTGGGCACAGAGAGGAAACAGAGACAGAGAGGACAAAGAGAGAGCGACGGAGAGAAAAAAGCAAGAGAGGGAGAGAAAAAGAGCGAGAGAGGGAGAGAAAAAGAGAGAAAGGGAGAATGAGAGGAAAAAGAGTGACAGAGGCAGAGGAAACAGACAGCAAAATAAGTATGAAAGAGAGAGAGAGAGAGAAAATTAAAGCCAAAAGAGGGAGTGGGAGAGTGAGAATGAGGCAGAGATAGAGAGAGAAAAGAAAAACGAAATAGTGGCAGGGATGGTGCGAGAGAGAGAGAGAGAGAGATCATGAGGCAGAGAGTAGAAAGAGGGGCGAAACAGGTCTGGGGGGGGGGACTGAAAGTGAAGCAGGAAAAGGGAGTGATAATGCAGTGAATGGAAATGCAAAAAGATTGAGAGACAGCGAGGCAGAGAGAAATGAGAGAGGTAGAGAGAGAATAGAGCAGCTGAGAACGAGAGAGAGAGAGAGAAGAAACGGAGGTGCAGAGATGAGAGTGAGGCAGAGCGAGAGAGATAAAATGAGGCAGATAAAGAGAGAAAAAACAAGAGAGGAAGCATGGGCTAGATAGAGAGTCATGCTCCGTCTACACTGTCCCATCAAACAGTCTGAAGCAATGGATGTCTATTTCCAATCTGCCTGAAGAAACCCGTTCAAGTGAAATATCTTGAACCCCGAACGGTCAGAGTGCTGACACTCTGGGACACCTGTCTTATCTCAGTACCTTTGTGAATGTGTTATTGGACACTTGCAGAGATTCCTTGCTGCGGTTTCCTCTTACCATTTCCTGCGATTCCCAAATCTTCTCCTAGCCTCATTCCACCCCGAACACCTTGTCCTCGGACACACTGATCCTAAAGAGAAACAAGACACAGGTGTGAAGCTGTGATCAATGCAGTCAGTTTTATTTCTGAGTACAGCCCATTATTCTGACAGCAGTAATACAGGGTCAGGGGTTACGGGACCTAAACAATCAAACAGAGCCTGCTTCCCGTGAAGGAAGGTTTCATTCAGTGAGAACGTGGAGAGCTCGGGCTGGTGGGAATCCATCACTGGATCTTTCACACAAGCAGAGTGGAAGAATTTGGTGACAGTAGGAATTCACTGGTAGTTATTCGGTAAGGAAGGCAAGAAATCATCAGATTGGAATTGAGCTTTTGTCTTGTAACATAAAAGAAAAGTGGATTGCAAGCAGCGTGGAAGAATTTGGTGATAGTAGGAATTCATTGCAAATTATTGACGTGGTTAGGAAATTAGCTGAGCGGCAGGAGACAGAGAGTAGGGATAATGGGCAGGTACTCAAATCGGCAGGATGTGACTAGTGGTGTCCTGCAGGGATCGGTGTTGGGGCCTCAACTATTCACAGTATTTGATAACGATTTAGATGATGGCATAGAAAGTCATATATCTAAATTTGCAATGACACAAAGATAGGCGGCATTGTAGGCAGTGTAGATGAAAGCATAAAATTACAAAGTGATATCGATAGATTAAGTGAATGGGCAAAACTGTGGCAAATGGATTTCAGTGTAGGCAAATGTGAGGTCATCCACTTTGGACCTAAAAGGATAGAACAGGGTACTTTCTAAATGGTGAAAAGCTAAAAACAGTGGAGGTCCAAAGTGACTTGGGGGTCCAGGTACATAGATCATTAAAATCTCATGAACAGGTACAGAAAATAATCAAAAAGGATAATGGAATGCAGGCTTTTATATTTAGAGGACTAGAGTACAGAGGAGTAGAAGTTATGCTGCAGCTATACAAAGCCCTGCTTAGACCACACCTGGAGTACAGTGAGCAGTTCTGGGCACCACACCTTAGGAAGGATGTATTGGCCTTGGAGGGAGTGCAGCGTAGGTTTACCAGAATGATACCCGGACTCCAAGGATTGTTACGAGGAGAGATTACACAAACTAGGGTTGTATTCCCTAGAATTTAGAAGGTGAAGGGGTGATCTGATTGAAGTTTTCAACAGATAGGGTAGAGCGAGAGAAACTATTTCCACTGGTTGGGAATTCTAGGACTAGGGGACATAGTCTAAAAATTAGAGCCAGACCTTTTAGGAGTGAATTTAGGAAACTCTTCGACACACAATGGGTGGGAGAAGTTTGGAACTCTCATCCGCAAATGGCAATTGATGCCAGATCAATTGTTAATTTTAAATCGGAGATCAATAGCTTTTTGTTAACTAAGGTATTAAAAGGATATGGGCCAATGTGCAGATCAGCCATGATCTCACTGAATGGCAGAGCAGGATCGAGGGGCTCAATGGCCTACTCCTGTTCCTATGTTGCTATGGAGCAGTCGCCGTGACTGGTGAACTATTCCAAATAGAGATTCAGTTGCTGTGGGTATGCAGGAGCTGTTTGCTGCTGTGAAATACCAGAATCAAATTAATGAGAATGCACCAATTGAAACAGAAAATTCAGCACTTTCTGGGGAGGTGAATGGCCGAGACACATTGGTACGGAACCGTATTTAGAAAGGAACAGAACAAGGGGAAGGTGGATCAGACAACCTCACAGACACAAACATAGACCCACATGTACATAGACACATAACCACAGACATGTAGACACACACACATGTACAGACATGCCCACAGAAGCACATACACAAGCATGTACACCTACATAGATCACAATACATACAAACGCATTCACAGCCACACAGACTGACACACAGACACATACACCTCTCTAACTGGCGAGAAGCTAGGAGCTGTGGATGAGGAGAAACATAGAAACATAGAAGATAGGAGCAGGAGTAGGCCATTCGGCCCCTCGAGCCTGCTCCGCCATTCGATGAGATCATGGCTGATCATCTAAACTCAGTACCCTGTACCTGCCTTCTCCCCATATCCCTTGATACCCTTAGCTTTAAGAAATATATCTAACTCATCCTTGAATATATTTAATGACTTCGCCTCAACTACCTTCTGTGGTAGAGAATTCCACAGGTTCACCACTCTCTGGGTGAAGAAATTCTTCCTCATTTCTGTCCTAAATGGTTTACCCATTATCCGTAGATTATGACCCCTGGTTCTGGACTCTCCGACCATCGGGAACATTCTTCCTGCATCTAGTTTATCCAGACCTGTCAGAATTTTATATGTTTCGATGAGATCCCCTCTCAATCTTCTATAATCCAATGAGTATAAGCCCAATCGACCCAATCTCTCCTCATATGTCATTCCTGCCATCCCAGGTATCAGCCTTGTGAATCTTCGCTGAACTCCTTCCATGGCAAGAACATCCTTCCTCAGATAAGGCGAACAAAATTGCAGAGTGTACTCAAGGTGTGGTCTCACCAAGGCCCTGTACAACTGCAGCAGGACATCCCTGTTCCTATACTCAAACCCTTTCGCTATGAAGGCCAACATACCATTTGCCTTCTTCACCGCCTGCTGCACCTGCATGCTTACTTTCAGCGACTGGTGCACAAGGACACCCAGGTCTCGTTGCACTTTCCCTTCTCCCAATCTATTGCCATTCAGATAATAGTCTGCCTTTCTGTTTGACACCAAAGTGGATAACCTCGCACTTATCCACGTTATATTGCATCTGCCACGCTTCTGCCCACTCACCCAACCTGTCCAGATCATCCTGGAGTTTCTCGCTATCCTCCTCGCTGCACACACTCCCACCCAGCTTTGTGTCATCTGCAAACTTGGAGATATTACATTTAATTCCCTTATCTAGATCATTAATGTATATTGTGAATAGCTGGGGTCCAAGGACCGATCCCTGCGGTATCCCACTAGTCACTGCTTGCCACTCGGAAAAAGACCCATTAATTCCTACTCTCTGCTTTCTGTCCGCCAACCAGTTCTCTATCCAAGTCAATACCTTGCCCCCAATCCCATGTGCCTTAACTTTACCAGCTAATCTCTTATGCGGGACCTTATCGAAAGAGATTTCGGGGTCCAAGTACTTAAAATCAGTAAAAGCTAGTGGACAGGTACAAAAATAATTAAAGAGGCTAATGGAATGTTGGTGCTTCAGCTGTGGAGAGCTCTGGAAAGATCCCATCTGGAGAATTGCATTCAGTTCAGGGCACTGCACCTCAGGAAGGATATACTGACCTTGGAGAGAGTGCAGCACAGATAGGCCAGAATGTTACCAGGGTACCAAGGGTTACATTATGAGGAGAGATGACATATTCCCCAGAATATAGAAGGTTAAGGGGCGATTTCATTTGATTCAGGTTTTTAGGATGTTGAAAGGAATTGTTAAGGTAGATCGAGAGAAACTATTTCCACTGGTTGAGGAATGTAGGACAAAGGGACATAGTCTTAAAATCAAAGCCAGGCCATTCAGGAGAAGTTAGGAAACATTTCTTCACACAAAGGGTGGTAGAAGTGTGGAATTCTCAAACAAAAAGCAAATGCTAGCACAATTAATAATTTTAAAATCTGAGATTGGTAGATTTTTGCCAGGCAAGGGTATAA